>QWTY01009445.1:0-15564 GCA_008033365.1 Pseudorectes ferrugineus
GTGCCTCCAACTTCCATTGCAAAAGTTTCCCCCCAGATTGAATTCAAAGAATAAATTATTAAAAAAACCACCTTATTAAGAGTTGTTTTATCTACCAGCTTGCTCTTTGGCGGAGCTCTGGGGTGGCTGACCTGTATGAGAGGGTTTTTTCACGGAGAAAAGATGTTTTTCAGTGCTTTGGAAGAAGCCCTGATGTTCCATCCGAGCTGGCACGGGCTGAAGTGATGGAGAAATCTTAGAGGACTTCAGTGGATATTAAGCTGGAGGAGAAAGCACCTAAAAATACTGCAGCTGGACAAAAGAACCCTTCTTTTTTCAGTTGGAAAAATGGCCTTAAACTGGGACAAATCTCAGCATGGAGCAAGGTGAATCTCTTGGCCAAATGTTCAGGGAACAAAGGAGTTACAGAGCTGAGGCAGCAGCGAGTCAGGCCATGGCAATGGAAATAAAGAATAAAGTCTGAGGAAGCTGAAGAAATGATGGCTGAAAAATTCATCAAAAATTCATCAAAACTACCAAGAAACTTTCACACAGAGAAATTAAAGGAAATGCTCATTTTCAGGCAATTTTGGTTCTAATCAGAACCAAGAACATCTGTGAAGTACAGAAGCAACTTTTCTTTTTACCTCCCCATAGAGGAATTATTTGTCACCCCAGCATTGTGTCTGTCTGTAAGAAATCAGGCTGGGAAAAATATCTGTGATATTTCTCATGGAACAGAATAACAAGGAGAAGGATTCGGATCAATTCAGCCCAGCTGCAATATCGGGCCACGTGCAGCACGCCTTTTCTTAATGGAATAAAAGGGGAAAGAAAACCAAACTGGAATTGGATTTGACAAAATGAGTTTGGGTAATCTAAACTGAGTTATGTGGCAGGGTAGGCAGGCGCTGATAAAGGACACAAAAGTGGGAATGAGGAAATGACAGGAAATTTCCCCGTGTGCATTAGCGGCCACAATGGGAGGGTGATAAACCACATTTTGTTCTGCCTCCTAAATGCAGCATCTCAACAATTTTCCTCCAAATGACACCGAATTTTGGAGAAACGCACATTTTGAACTTGCTGGAAACGGCATCAAATCAAATATTGAGTTCTGCTGGAATTTGCCAGTTCCAAATGTGAATTGCTCTTTTACGTTTGGATAATTAAATGTCGCATTTTAACCCCAAATCCATCTGACTCCGCAATTTTGTTCACACACAGGCAGATGGTATTTTAGTTGCAAATAAATGTGACTTCTCTTCAGGATGTTTCATTTGGAAATATAAAAAGAGGCAGAAGAAAAATTTTTTTGCAGAGCTTTAACTTGAGTTTGGACAGGGTGGAAGTGAGCAGAAGAAAAATTCATGTTTAAATTCTTGTTGGGGTCTGGTTTTGCACACTCACAGAGCCAGACAATTCCCATATTTTAATCCAGGAAAAGTGTCACATCCACTCATATTTTGAGAACTTCAGGGACTCCATCACTTCCCTGGGGTGTCTGTTCCAATGTTTAACCCCTCCTCAGTGAAGGAATTTTTCCTGCTATCCAACCTGAACCTCCCCTGGTGGAACTTGAGGTGGTTTTCCCTTGTCCTACCCATCCTCAAACCCGAGGTTTCCCCTCTTTCCTTTGGAACCTGGACCAAGAGCACTCATTGTCCTCCTGGGAAGAGCTGGAGGAAGGAAATTGAATTTCCACATCCCCTTTTCAGCCCCTTCTTTCTGTTCCCCTTTTTCTCTCCTTTGACTGAAATCCATTCAAAATATTCCACCCCTAAATCCAGGTTCTGTTCAGGCTGTAGGTGAACATTAGGCTGAACTAATCAGAGCCACCAACACCGAACAGTTACTCCCTATTTTTACATCAACATGTTATGAATAGATACAAATAATTTCATATAAATACGGATACACCCCCACATTCACCATGAACAGAGAAAAACCACTTTAAAAATCCTTCTCATTTTGCAAAAAGTTTGAGAAAACACCAGGTGTCATTTTGCTTTTAGACGTTTTTATGCTGTCAGAGCTCTTTTCTGCCGTGCAGTCACATTATTTTTTCAGATGAGGGGATAGGCAGCATTTATCTTGCCCACCCCTCCTGAAATCCAGGCAGCACAGACCCATCTCTCTGCTCAGTGAGAGCACCAACGTTGCTGCTTTATTTATTTTGGGAACATTCATTGCATCCCTCAAATTTAGCTTGTCTGGGAGAGAATCCTAGCAGGGAACGAATGCTGTATTCAGATAGACGAGGAGAATTTTGCTCTGCACATTTCCACAGATGTCATTTTTCATCAGTTAATTGGAGACAATGTTCGGACGGCTCCGTGTTGATGGTGAGAAATAACGACAGCCTAACAAAAGGGGGTGACAAACTGCATCATGTACCAATTAGCAAATCTCACCCTGCTGCTGTTTGAGGGGAGTGAAAGGCAGAGCCACTTCGAAATGATCCGTTTTGGTGTGGGGAAGTTATTGGGAAGATGATTTTTCCACTCTCTGAGGCAGTAACTCAGGCCTGGAAATGCCTGTAATGAGGCCTCATAGGGAACATTTCCTTCTTAAACCTCATTTTCATGTAGGGACTGAGCATTCCATGCTCCTTTTCCCTTTGGAGACCCGGTGAGGCTGCAGGGAGATGGGAGCAGAGGAGGGATGCTCTGCCAGGCTCTTCATCACTGACAAAATCAGGGTTTACGGGAGTGCCAGTCCCTGTCCGTCCTAAATCTTGGCCTGAACAAATTCGGAAGGCAAAGGAGAGGACCAAAGTGGAGCTGCTGAGGATGAGAGTGAGAAACAGCCTGGCTCGGGGTGGGCAGTAATTTATAAAATCAACCAAGGAGGAAGGAGGAGATTTCTGTTCAAAGAGAGCCATCAGTCCCTCACTCCCAAAACACCTCCTTCGCGTGTGGGGTTTTTCTGTTTCAGCTCAAAGAGCCAATAAACAGAGAACTGGAGGCAAGAGAACAGATCTCAGCCAGGCAGCTGAGTGGGTGCTCAGGGTTATAAAGGAAGCTGAGAGCTCCTACACGGTATTTATATCACAGCACTGAATCACAGAATCACCGTCTGCACTCCATTGCTTTGGTAATCAACAATGCGCTTCTGAAAATACCCAGACAGACACAAATCTGCTCTGGAAAATAACCGTGAGCAGAACTGCACGGAGCGATTTCAGCTGAAGGAGATCTAATCCACGAATTCCTTGATGATGCTCCCTGTCTTTGGGGAGGCAGCGATTTGGAGCATCCCAAAAGCAGAACTAAATTGGCATGGGCAAGGCAGCAAAGAGACTTTTGCTCAAGCAACTCACTTGAGTTGGCAGGAAGGTACTGAACCAAGCTCTCATCGCTGCTCCCAATTAAATCAATAATTCCAACTCTTTTATCGAGGATGGAAATCAGAACCACTCTGGCTGAGTGATAAACGGGCCGAGGGGCAGCGAGTGCTGAGTCTGAGCAGGGCTGGGAGGGTCACTGCACACAGGCTGTTCAAAGGGAGCACAGCAGCTCTTTATCCCTTGGCTTCCCAGCTCATTCCCATCTCCTGTGCTTCCTGCAGGAGATCCACAGGGCAAACTCCTGGGTCTGAACTCACTGGCTCTGCCTCACCCCAGCTCTGAGCCCTCCCTCATCCTGCAGGGAAAGGGCTCCTCCATTTCCTTCACAGCTTCGCCATCTGGATGATAAATTGGGCAGTCACTTAGAGAGGCACTGGGGCAACGTGTTGCAGTATGGATCAAAAAAGGTTTTCCAAGAAAAAATTAGGAATAAAAATAGTCCCAATAATTCAGGTAACTGTGCAGGGATTTTCCCAGTGGAAGGGGCTTAAAAGCCAGCGAAGCAACACAGGGAAGACAAACATGGTTTTAGAGAAGCTTCCCCACAAAGCAAAGGTGCTCATCCTTGTCCGGAGTAATCAAGATCATGAAAAGAAATAATTAAAGAGAATAAACCAAGCATGCATCTGCATTTCAGCCCCGTTTGCTGCTCTCATAGCCAGCAGAGGATGCACAGAACTTTCCTTTCTGCACCAGCTTCAGCTAAACCTCCCCAGCCGTGCTCCTTTCCACCTCCCAAGGGGGAGAACAGCCAGACAATTCATTTTCTATATTTATCTTTTTATAAATGTCATGCTATAATATTAACTACGTTAGACACCCTTCTTTCCCGGATTTGGGGTTGATCCCACACTATTTCTGCTACTATCTACGTGCACATCCTGTTCAGGTGCCCAATATTACTGTGCAAACAAGCAATATCCTAAAAGATGGATAACTCTTCCCATGTAAAAATATCCCTCCTCTATTTCTGTTTGCAGAGCTGCACATCACTTTACAGCCTGGAAGTTATCTCAGTTAATTTGTATTATAACTGCAGTGGTTTGGCCATTTTATTTCCTGAAAAAAGAATAAAATTTGAATTTCCTATCAAAAGGCCTTTCCTATCTGAAATTGATTTTAGTGAAATGGTCTTTTTATGAATTCTGTGCTTGTGTAAATGTCCTTCCAGCACGGTGAGCGGAACCTCATGGCCCAGATCCCAAGGTTCTTAATTACATCTTCATTCAGGCAAACACCACTGGGATCAAAGAGGCTTTGCCTGAGTAAAGGACCTTGGGGTTCATCCCAGGAGAGCAAACAGTGCTCGAGCCTCGGAGTAAGAGCTGAACTCTTCACCATTTTGTTTGCTGATATCGATTTCTTTGTACCCAAATAAACTTTTCTGCGAATCCTTGGTAAATAATGATGAGTGGGAACACCCAGAGTTCCCACCAAGCAGAGTCGTGCCTCCTTTGTGTAGTGGTGGAGTAGCAACACAGGAATTGTTGTAGCCCTACAACAGATTGCATTCTGCTATTTGTGAGTAGTTGTGGCCATCTCTCATCGATTTTGTTCCTTTCCTCGAGGTACATTCACACTTAATCTGCAGAACTGGATCTTTCTAACAGGAAATAAAACCTTGGAGCCCCCAGCTCCCCTTTAACACGCCGCTGTCGTATCGACTTTGGGTTCCTGAGTCTGCGGCAGGGGAAGGAGGAAAGGCAGATCTGCAGAAACCAAACATTTTATGAACTGGATACACATAAAAATAATCAGAATAATCAAATCATCCCATCTCAGAACATTCTCACTTCAGAAAAAAAAAAAGAAAAAGAAATTGAGTATTTTTTTCATCATATACTGGTTGTACTCTGCAAACCACCGAATTCTCCCTCTCTCCCCAGAGATCTTTCACGGACACAAAGATTTTTTTTCTGCCTGCCTTTGATCATTTTGAAACCAAAATTTCTTCTGCCGGTTGAAATGGGCTGAGCACTTCCCCACCTGTGGGAAGAGCAGACTCTCACACACCCAAGCTGGTGCCAACAGGAGGGACCCCGGTGTAGATTCCCAAATCAAACACAGCCTTGCAGATGTTGAGGAGCTGGGCAGGAATTCATCCTGGTCTCCTCCCCCTCTGAAGGTCTCCAATTCTCCACCCTCCAAAATCAGAGACAGACCTTTCAGCTTTGCTGACACAGATTTAAGTGTGAAGAGCAAAAGCAAACTTCATGCTGAGATCAGGTGTGTTATTAAAAGTGTCCTCGAAGGCAGTCCTGAATTCCAAAGCGTTTTGTTGGAGGAAATGATGGGCTGACTAATCACTGGAAATTGTACGAATGGTAATGATAAATATTTAGAGAACACAGGCTTAGAGCAATCAAAATCTCTCAGTTCTTTGAACACAGAAAATCATTTTGACAGGGAAATGAATATTTGGGGGATGTTTCATTCTGACTTCTTGTAAATGAAGCGTTTTGCCCTCCCATTTCATAGTTACAGTGGTTTCTCATGGAATTAATCGAATTTGCAAAGAGAAATCCCACAATAACAAATATTTCCTGTTGAATAAACATTTTCAATCCTTACACATCAAAACCCATCTCTTCAGGTGGAAAATATCAGTGTTGGGTTTGACCTACAACGGGTGACTCCACCTCCCTTGTCTTTTGTAACCATGCAGTGATCCCAAATCACCTCCACGAAAGTCAGGGATAAAACCTCTCCCAGGCTGTGAAATCTTTATTGTTTCTTCTACGATTTCCCTCAAACTGTTCTGCACATCTGCAGCACAGAATCGAATCCACCTTTCGTTCTGCAGCTCTCCCTCAGCACATCCCCTGTGCTCCGCAGAAATATTCCCATTAAAACTGAAAAACCCCAGCCAAACAAAGCTCTGTGTTCTCAGACAGACCACAGAGGAAACGTTTTGTTTGTTAGCTTTAAGCTCCATGTAAATTTATATAGAGGGATTATATCCAAGAGTCTTAAAACCCTGAATTCTAATGAAGGCCAACCATACGTCATGGGAAAATTAAGACATCAAAAGCTGCCATTTCAGGAGCAGATTTGTAAACATTTTTGATGGTTTCATTAAAAACTGCATAAAATAGCATGGAGAATGAGCAAGGAAATATTTACCAAAACATCCAATATACCACATTTCCATGAGCATTAATCCATGTCAAACACCGCCCCTAATTACATAAAAGCAACATATTCAGGCAACCTCTGTGTCATAAATATTTCAAATATTACCTCAGTCTGGTAATGCCATTATCCTAAAAGGCTGGCAATGAAAGCACAGGCCACATTATTACAGAGAAAGTTAAAATAATATCATTTTTGTGTGGTTTTCCTGCTTCTGAGGAAGCCTCTGGTGTTTGCAGTAATTCAACTCTATTCCCCCAGCTCTGATTTCCTTCTTGACCTCCTTTCCCATTTTTTTTAGATGTTAATAGAGAGGAATTCACATTGAAGGCACGTGGGTGGGATCGAGGGAGATGGATGGAGAAGGGAGATGGAAAGGGACACTCCAGGAGCACCATCCCTCAGTCCATCCCTCCGTGCCACAGGGGCTCTTTCCTCTCTAGGAAAAGGCAGAATTCCCATTAGAACTCTCCAGCTCCTTTCCCCAGAGTTTTTGTGCCAGAAGCAGGGACCCAGCTGAGCAGAGAACCAGGCAGCTGCAAGGAACCCTCTGCTCCCAACCTCACCCAGAGGGGAAATCCAGCAGCCAGGGATGGCCAGAATTTACAGAAAGAAGATGGGAGGTCTTTCCCCACCCTAATGGTTCTGGGATTTGGGGATTCTATAACCCCAAAGTTCCAGTTAACAACAAGTACATCACGTGAGCAGAGTTTCCATCTCTGAACACAAATGCTCCATCTCTCCTGAGCACGTGGCTGTTCTTTGCTCCTTGAGCTGCCTCAGAGCCCCAGGCTCAACACCCTGAGAAGGAAGAGCTCGTTCTGGGGCAGATGTGACCTCTGGGGAACATCCTCTCCACTTGGTTCTGTTTTCTCAATACAGGTAAATCATTAGATTTTCATCTTGTTCTGAAGAAGGTTTCCTGCAGGTCTCAATAGCGCAGGTTTTACTCTCTCCAGAACAATATCTATTTTTTTGCCTACACTTTTCTGTGTCCTTCTTTCGTATCACTGCTGCCTTTGTCTTCTCTGGCACCCTGAGAGCAGCTGTGAGGCAGAGCCAGACTCGAGTTGGTTCTGTTAACTTCAGCTTCAGTCTTTCCTGATGTGCTCGCTCTTATTTTAATGACAAATATTTCATTTTGCTGAAAAATCGACCTGTATTGGTTTTTGCAGCCACTTATCTTGTGGGGTTTTCTCCACTTTTCTGTGTGAGGTGCAGCTGGGCAGGAGCAGACCTGAATGAGGGGCTGCCCTGGGAGGTTTGGAGTCCCCATCCCTGGAGGTGTCCAGGGGAAAACTGGACATGGCTCTCAGAGCTCTGGGCTGGGTTGTAGAGAATTCTATGGACAATAAATGTTCATTTATACGATGGAGGCCAAATTCTTCAAGGTCCTTTCCAAACTCAGGCTGAGAAAAGTCACAACAGAAACAGCTTTTGAAGGAACAAGCCGTGAACCCAAATCCTGCAAGGAAAAGGGTTCAAAGCAGGGCTCGGAACAGGAAAGAACAAAGCCATGGATTAGTTGTAACACAAATAAATCGAGTTCAGAGGCTCAGGGTGACTGTGGCCAGCTCAGCTGATTACTGGAGCTCATCTAAACCCGAGAAAAAATAACAATCCCTCAGACTCTGAGGTTGCTGCTTTGAAAGGCAAATCCCAGCGCTGTGGCGGAGGATTCCCAGGACTGGAGGTGCTCTGCTGCCCAAAAACCCCAGGGATTTCCCTTTCTGGGCTGTGTCTGGCAGCAGTGGGTTGATATTTATCAAATATTGGGTTCCTGGGGAGAACTCAGGCCTGGGAAGCTTTAAACAGGTGGAGCAAAGATGGGATGTCCTGGAGCAAAGCTGGGCTGGGTCGGGGAGGAGAAGGTGCTGAGTTAAACACCAAAAATGGCACTGGCAGTGAAAATGAAATTTTGGGGTGAAAGGAGAACAGGAATCTTGGTTTGTGTGTGTGACCATCACCATCACAGCCCTGGATTCTGGCAAACACCTGAATAATTCCATTGGTTTTGGTTCACCTATGGAACACCCAGTGACACTGTGGATGAAGATCAGGATCAGGATCAGGACACGCTGCCCTAAGGCACTTCCCTGGCAGCTGTTCCTGCTCTTTGCTCACAGAAAATCTCAACCTTCTCCCTGTCCTGCCAGATATGCAGTGATTCATTAAAAAATCTGAATTATTCCTCCTTCCTGCCTGTGGAGCCATTTGTTTGCATCAACTTTAAGGCAAAAAGATGGGAAAAGCTGGTTTTTATTTCTCTAAATCCAGGAGGAGGCTCAAACTCTCTCAGCCCTTTGAGGAGGCTCAGACATCCTGCACAGCTTGAAATGTTTGGAGCCAATGTAGCATTTAAATCTTGCAGCCAATTAGGTGTAATTAGTGAATGAAAGGTAATACTTTTCTTCAACAATGTGATGGGTAAATTTAAATTGGGGTTTAAATTAGAAGGTGACATCTACTAACTGTCAGTCAGTTAGGTGTTTATCTGGAGAGTGCTGGCATGAGGGAAAAAAAATATAAAATATATATTTATAGCCCTTGTACTGATGGCTGAAGGGGTTTCTGCACTTTGTACACAGAGAGTGAATACACAGCACATGAATTAATGGCAAATGAAACAGCAGATTTGCTTCCTGGAAAGTGTCTGCTTCTCTTAATGGGTATTGATAAAAAAATTCTATTTATTCTACTTTATTAACTACCAAAATTGAACTCTGAGGCTAATATTGAAACAAAGAATTAACAGAATACTTATTTTCTGTTCACTTATGGGCTGTTTTATCCATAATTGAATTTCTTGGCTTTGTCTGAGCCATTCCACCATATTTTAGCATACATTTATTAATTTACATTTTTATCAACCCGATGCTGTGCAATGAAGGACGTTGCTACTTAAACTTCAGGTTCATAAGATTCAGAAATATCCTCAGCAAAGAGAATTAAAGTCTTCAGAAACCCATTGATAAAAGTACAAGAAACCCTTATTTTTTCCAAAGGGAAAACACCACAAGTTTCTGTTTCTCTTTCTATCCTGCTCTCATCCATTCCTTGATTTGTTCCACCATTTCCTTGCTGCTTCCAGGAATAGTCTGAAGGATTTTAGGTGTCTGAGTTCCAACTTTGCACGTGGGCTTTGTTAAACTGCTGATTTGAATGTGAAATTTCATTTCCATTTTAATGCTGTTGGTACCAGTGAAATTTAATTAAATTTTGCTTCATTGGATTTTTATTAAGGACAAGTTTTGCTCCTGAGTTTTGCTGAAGAAGCAGCGGCATCAGAAAGGCTTCAAAGATGAGCAGACAGACTAAAGAGAAAAAACAGATTCTGAAGAGTTCAATAAAATGATCAGTTGGAGAAGAACAGTCAGGGAAGCAATTAATAATAATTACAGCATTATTTAATTATCAATTTCTATCAATGAATATCATCATCTGCCTCATAGCTTTAATTAAAACTTAATTTTGATGTTCTCTTTTGCAGTCTCACACGCACGGAATTAACCAGCCTGGGGAAATTACCATGATTTGCTTTATCTCATAAGGAGTTGCATTGTTTCTGTTTGAATATTTCAACAGTGTCTTTTAAAGAACTGGAACTTGTTAAATTCTTCTTTTCTCTTTTCTTTCTCTCAGTGTCTCCCATGGGCTGTGCAGAGGCGCTGGATAAGCCTCAGAAGTCACCTGGGTGTGTGTTTGTGACGTTTCACCCAAGTAAAATCCAAATTTTTTACTCTTTTCTGCACTCATTGCCCAGATCCCTCCCCCTTTTCTCTCTGGTGCAGAAAAGGAGGGACCTGTGCTCAAATGCAAACACTTTTATAATGAAATTGTGGCTTCTCTTTTTAATTCTGAGTGGGTGAAGAGTGAGACAATGAGATTCAAACAAGCCTTTGCTCTCTCATTGTTCCCGAAGCCTTGGGAGTGTTTATCATTTCAAAAAAAGAGAAATTTCAGAGAGGAGTGATTCCCCTGCCAAAATGACATTTCATTGTTAAAAGGACCAGCAGCAAAGCTCGCTCTGGGAGGATTTCACAATCTGTTTGATATCATGGAGGGTATTATTTTCTTTAGCTGGTGAAGAATGCAACAAGAAACGTTTTCAGAGTAGTAATGGCACCAAAATTCTTAGGAGATTATAGGGTGGATTTTATCTTTTTTCTTTTAAATTTAATTTTTAAATTTAATTTTTAAATTTAATTTTTAAATTTAATTTTAATTTCTAATTAATTTTAATATTTTTTTAAAGGAGCCTGCCTCTAGTGAAAAATCTCAACAAAGACTTTAATAAATAGTTAAGAAAAAGCTTCATATACTCCATTTCTCTTTTCTTTCTGTGGGCAGTGGAGGAAAGAGGTTTCCTTGGATGAATCCCTGCAGGGGCTCTGGGCAGGGCACAGACAGTGCAAACCAGGTAGAGCTTGATGTGAGTTGTAAGTGAGAATGACTGGAGGGAAAAAAAGCCCAATAAGTTCCTTTTTGTTCCCAGGCATTGCTGTAAGTGCTGTGTGTGGTGGTAGGGCTCAATCAGAGCTGAAACCTCGGTGCCAGGACTCCCAGATCTGAGTGCTCCGAGGAAATAACTCCATTTCCTCCAGCACGTGGAGGTGTTTGCACTCGGGGGTGAAATCCTCTAAATTAACCTGGGGAAGGGAGGGGAAATTGTGCTGCTTTGAAAAGGCCTTTCTGTCTCTTTTTTATATAAATTTTTAAGATATCTTCTGGGTTCGTGCAGAATTCAGTGTTTATTTAAGTCACATTTTGCCATCATTGTGTCCAAGGCACATTCTCCCAACATTAATATCACCAAGCTTTTGCTTTTCAGCTCTAAAATTGAAACCAGTGGCACCCCTCATGCACTTAAATTGAGAGTTACATTGCAGGGCAGGGGTTTAAGGTCTGAGTGGGTTATGACCATGTAAACAAACATCCTTTTCCTTTATTGCTGACATAAAGCAGTGTTTTGTTGCCTCTGCCAGCACAGGAGAGCGATGTGGGAAGCTCAGCTGCCGTTTAGGAGAGGTTAAATAACACAGAGCGAAATATTAACTGAGGAGTGACTTCACCCAGGCAATAACGAGCTGCCATTCTTCCCTCCTGGCCTTCCCAGAGTTGTTATTTGATGGTTCAGCACTCCAACAATATTATTTTCTAGGTTTTCTTGTTCAGTTTTGGGTTTTTAAGACTCTCATTTATACCCTTGCCAGCCATGAGGAAAAAAGACATTTATTCTTTACATTTTTGGTGATGTTCAGACAAGTGCCAGAAGTTTAGAGGTGGGATTTACACTCCCCATCAGAGGAGGGTCAGCAAATGGAGTTAAAGGACAGGAGAAATGACTCTGAAAGGCCCAGACGTCCCTTCCTTACCCACAAAGCTTCCCAGTGCCAGAGAAAAGAGACTTTACTCCCATTTCCTCTTTCCCCACCTCTCTCCATAAAAAAATCCCCCTTCTAGTGAGGCTCTGCCTCTCCCACCTGCTCCCCTTCCGTGGGGTGGCTCAGCCCAGGAATATTTCAGACAAAAACCACAAAGATCGAGTGCAGGACCAGCTGGACGAGTTGGTGAGTGGGATGCTGGATTTCCGAGGGAATGTGGGGCACAGGGAGGAGGAGGAGGAGGAGGAGGAGGAAGGAAGAGCTGCCTCCATCTCTGGTGGCTGAGCTGGGAAAAGTGGGGCAGTGTCTGCCCTTCTTCCAGGAAGGAAATGTAAAACAGAGTTTCGATCAAGACAGCCTGGAAACCCTACCAGAAACGCTGAGATCAGGAAAAGTTAAAACCACTCCTAAACTTCCATAAAATATTGGGAAATTATTTTTCCTTTCTCTTCTGCTCGAGCCAGAAAAACCAAACTGGTGGTTCGTTAATTAGGAGTGTGCTGGCAGAGCGTGGCGTTAACGATGAACAAAGATTTTATTAATAAATCTTTCAGTGTCAAACACCCTTCCCTTTGTCAGGGCAGAGAGAGGCTTTCATAGCAGTGGAGCAGCTCTTTGTGAGAGCTCAGATTCACTGCATTTGAAGTTGTGCTCCCGATTTCGTTGCAGTCAGATTTCATCCAGAGGCTCAATATCAAACAGAACCCAACTCTTCTGAAAACATTCCGAGCTAAAAGGAGCACAGCTTTGGGCTAGAAAGGAGATTTTACATACCACTTCAGAATATTCTTTTTAAAATTTTTATTATTTTAACGCGTCAGGTGTGCTGAGATCACGTTCATTTGCTCTTAGAAAGGTGAAAAATCGGTAATTTGGGTTCACTAAAGCCCAAAGTGACCCTGTTTTGTTAATTTTGGTAATTTGGGTTCACTAAAGCCCAAAGTGACCCTGTTTTGTGTCACCCATTTGTTATCAGCCCATTTGGAGTGGCATTGCTTTGAGCAGGATGATGAAATAATCACCAAATTCACGCCATCATCTGCCCCTGGTGCTCCTTAAAATGGAAACTGGGCAACACAGAAGTGCCAAGGAAAAAGGTTTAAATCTTCGGAGAGAGGCCTAATTTTACAGGAAAATCACTGCATTTAATACACTGAAAACCAAGGTTGTTCCTCAATATGAAAAAGGAAACCCTGAATATTGCCAAGGGCAGCGAGTCCTTGCCCAGCCCTTCCAGGCTAGGAAATGGAAAACCAGAATTTGTCTGGGCAGACAGACTGAGAATTGAATTTTGTGTCTATAAAAGACTGTTAGCTGGAACTAGACAATCTTTAACATCTCCTACCATCCTATTCTATCATTATGAAAATGAGGAAGATATTTTCATTGTTCTCAGGCAGTGATTCTGAATTTGGACTGATCTGAAACAAAGACATCACCACCCAGAAAACACAGCCTGCATTTGGCAGAGCTCTGCAATTATAGCACTTTTCTTATTCACTTTTCCTGAAATCAAATTATCAAAAGTGGGTTTTAACACTGAGGAGTAACTAGAATATCCCTTAGCCGCATCTTAAAATAGGTAAAATTTGCTTTTGCTTTGTGCTAACTCATATGAGAATTTTCTACCAGTCTGGAGTTTTGTTTAGAACCCTTAAGAAACACAATTTCACGCTTAAGCCAGTCAGCTCGACAAGTTCCATTTCGGTTTCCTGCAACACCATCAGGCTGCTCCAGTTTCACTTAAAAGGTTTAAGACCTGAGCCAGTACAAAAATATGAAACCAGTTAAATCACCCAATTGCCTTTTTCTTCCTTCAGCTCAGAGGAACTGACATTTCCAGCCTGGGTCACACTCTGCTTGCGTGGGAAAAGGAAAAGTTTTCATTCCAAGTTTTCCAGGAGGTCACGTTCACTTTAAGCCCCAGAGTCCTTAGCACCGACTCAGCTGTTTGAAAAATCACATCCTTTCCCCCCAAAATAATTTTGCTTAAAGTGCTCTTTTCCCATTTCAGGGGATGTTTCAAGGAGCTCTTCAATCTCCAGGACAATTTGCACCTTCAACAACAATCCCAGCTCCAACCATCTGTGCTCCCAGACACGGGGATATCAAACCTGGCCACATTCCAGGTTTTAAAACTGCTGTTCCCTCCCTGCTTCCTGAAGATCCACCAAACATCAGAACCTTCATTATTCCTAATGCAGATTTCGATCAGAAATGCTCTTCTTTTCAATTCATAGCCAATATTTGTTGTTTTCCTCTATTTTTCCCCTACCAGACATAAAATACACACCAGGAACTCCTGCTGAAGTCACTTTGCTTTTGTCCCCTGAGCAGAAAAACCAAAATTCATTCCTCTTCCACACAACCCTTCCCAAGGCCTCCAGTGCTTTTTATGGCTTCAGGATTTGATTTGTGGAGGGAAAAGTTTGTCCTTTTATTAGTCAACAAGGCTGGGTTGACAAATTTGTCTAATTATATTATATATTTTATGTTATATATTTTAACTTGCTGACATCTAACGATTGAGCAGAGGTCAGGTGGGAAGCTCAAGGATGAACCAGCACTTGTTTCATATTTCATCTTTCAAAGCCAATAACAAATGGCAGCTTCTCCCCAGCTGTCTGTCAGCAAAAGGAAAGATGCCTCATAAATAATAAGCAGCATTTTCTGTTAAGTTAAACTTCTCAGAGAGGAAAATCTAAACAGGAAAATACGGATTAAATGGTGTTAATTTAAAACAAGCCAATGAAAATAGGAGAAATAGCTATTCTTTCAGTTATCTCTGTTTGTGGTAATTACGTTTTAAATGAAATTGCTCAAAAACATGGAAGAAGAAAGCACTTGGAAGACTAAAAATAATAAAATCACAGAGTGATTACAAGTTTATCCCAGTGAAACATCTGCCTTTTTTTTTCATGGATTGGCACACCAGGATAGAACAATCCTTTGGTTCTTTCTTAAACACTGACACGGTCGCCTGCATTCCTGTCCCCCCCTTAAACGCTCTCTGATTCCATCTAAAATTAAGGCTTTGTTCTCTGTGTGATCCCCCTGGCCTGAAAACAGCGCCTCATCCAGAAATTGTGATTTTCCAGCACGTTCTGGAGGTTTTTTTTCTTTAAATGTCTTCTATTTTTACACCTGAGCCAATGATGAGTTCTTCATTGCATCCATCTGGCAGCTCATCAGAACGCTTTCTTTGCTTTGCAGGTTTTTGATGGAATAAAAGCTGCTTGCCTCAAAAGCTTTGTTGCTCGATGAGGAACACGTTGTTTCTTGCAGATTAAACTGATTTCAAGCACTTTCCATGCTTTTGTATGCAAATGAGCTCTGCGATTGCTGCAATTACCTCAGCCAGCATGGGAAGGGTAAATAATGTCATATCGACCTTTCTGCCCCATTATCTGATACATCTATTCAGGAATATTTCTCCACAAAGTAGTTTTGAGGGGTTTTTTGGTGTTTTCTGTTTGTTTATTTTAAATAATCATTTCAACCCTTATCATTTTCCCTAATTACATTGAGGCTGCAATTAGCTAATTACAAACAGTGCGCTTGGTTGTTTATTAACCAACATCACAGGCGGTGCCAGTCCTTCGGTGAGACACGGGATGGGATCAGCATTCCATTGCTCGGAGGCAGGAGAAATTCCTGCTGATGGGATGGGATCAGCATTCCATCTGCTCGGAGGCAGGAGAAATTCCTGCTGATGTCCAC
>QWTY01009447.1:13320-37694 GCA_008033365.1 Pseudorectes ferrugineus
TCCTGCACCTGGAGCGCCTCCTCCCCCTCCACCTCCACTGACCTTCGGGTCTGCAGGGTGTTCCTCTCACATATTCTCACTTGTCTCATCTGACACTTGCTGTGCACCTTTTTCCTCTTCTTACCTATGTTATCCCTGAGGCCACCTCTGTTGCTGATGGGCTCGGCCTTGGCCAGTGGCAGGTCCATCTTGGAGTCAGCTGGTATTGGTTCTGTCGTAATCCTTCATGCCTTTGCTACCAAATGTAATCCTTACATACATGTAATGCCTTATGTTAAAATCAATGGCATTGATTTTACCACATGGTGCTGCTTTGTAAGAGTTTGAAGAAAACCAGAACCCTGGCAAGTTACCACTGAGAATGTAGAAGTATTCAGCTTCTCTTTCTTTGTTAAAAGAAGACAGTTTTATCTCACAAAATGGCAGGTGGTTTGGCTGATTGTAATTCTAAAAGATTGATATTGTTCAAATATTGAAATGTACATCTCATTGTGAAAGACATACTGTGCAAAATAAGACTGCTACCCCAAAACCAGGAGGAATAAAATTTAAAAATTGGAAAAAGAGCATCAGTGTTTCAGAACATATCTTATGTAAGAATCTTTTGAGGTCAATGCTCATTTATATTCCTCCACATCTAAACTCTGTATTCTCTAGGCTCAAACTTCAGGTTCAGGAGCTAGCAGAGATTTGGTAGGAGAATGAGAAAAATATTTCTTTTGTGACATGGGATTGTGCTGTTAATTCAAAATGGAGATCCAGTCAGTGAGCACTGAAGTCACATCTGACTCATTCTCCAAAAACAAAAAAAACCACTTTATAAAGGAGAGTTTCAATTTTCTAAAATCATGGTTAATAAATTCCCCAGCTGCCTTCTTCTACTATAATACATTCAAATCCACTTTTCAAAGACCTGAGGTGTTATGATGCATTGTGTTTTCCTCTATCCCTCCTAGCAGTGACAATAAGACCTCTGCATCCCAGAAAGCCAGGCAGCATGGATCTCATCTCACACCTCTTGCCCTGTCGCCTATGACAAGACCACTCACAGCAAACCCAAGGCTTGCTGGAGCAGTAAGACAGGGCAGAAAGGTGGCTGTGATGGTGAGGAAACTGCAGATCTTTTCCCTATAACTGAGCTGAAACAGCGTGCTGGTCCCATTGTTTTTATGTACATATTTTTGGCAGTAAGTGAATCGGAATATGTCGTTTTCTGCTACCACGGAGAGTCATCCAGCACTTCAGTTAGTGAACACATTATTTCATTCTGAGGTTTTACTATTACTGCTCCAGATTCTGGTCTGCTTGTACCATCTGTAAGGAGACATAGTAAACATGGTTGATTTAATCCCACTCTATGAGAAAGAAAATAAGTATTTTTTTCACACAGAGAAGACTTAAGATTTTAATTGTGAATTCTCAGCAAAACTAACTTTGACTTGGAGGCTTCCCATGTTCTTTACCAGGAGATAAGTGGGGGAAAATATTTTTTTGGTAATTATTCTCAGTATTTTCCTGTGTTTAGAGTGACACTAAAGCAATTTCCATGGAAGGCATTTATGAAGCAGTTTGATTAGGCAGAAGGCAGAACAAGCAGTGCTATTTGGAGGGTTAACACTTGCACCAGTTGTGGAGCTTTGAGGCACAGAGCCAGAGGCCAAGTGACATTAGCTTCTCAAGAAATGCACTAATCGCCTTAGAAATGCAATGCCTGGAGAGTCTCTTAGGTATTATGTAATGGAAATTGTAAGAGAAAGGATAAAAGTCAAACTTTGTGTATTTACTGAAGATTATTGACGTAGTTGTGACATCATTGAGGGACAGTCACAAGACAACTTTTGTGTACATAGTCCAACAGCCAGCTGGCAATTAGCACAATGCCACCCAAGCAGGTGGAAATGTGGTACTGTACCTACAAACACGCTCCAGGAGGTATTTCCCTAACAGCTGACTGCCTTTCATACACCATACACAGAAGGTGCCATAGGACTATTGGTCTTGTAGCAACCATGCCAGTGTCATCTGAAGGGTTGGCTTTCCCCCCTCACATCAAAAAGGGCATTGAGGTACTGGAGTGTGTCCAAGGATGGCCAATGAAGCTGATAAAAGGTCTAGAAAACATGTCTTATGAGGAACAGCTGAGGGAACTGGGGTTGTTTTGTCTGGAAAAGAGGAGGTGCAGGGGGGACCTCATTGCTCTCTACAACTGCCTGAAAGAAGGTTGTAGCCAGGTGGAGGGTTGTTCTCTTCTGCCATGTCTCAAGTGACAGGATGAGATGAAATTGCCTTAAATTGTACCAGGGGAGGTTCAGATTAGATATTAAGACAAAAATTCACTGAAAGAGTGGTCAGGAATTAAAATAAGTTTCCCAGGGAGGTAGTGAAATCACCGTCTCTGGAAGTGTTCAAGAGGTGCCTGGATGTGGCACTTTTGAGTATGGTTTAGGGGTGATTATGTTGGTGCTGGGTTGATGGTTGGACTGGATGATCATGAAGGTCTCTTTCAAACCTGATGATTTTGTGACTCTGTGATTCCCCACATCCTCTTTATAATTGCTCAGCTTGAAACACCAATGATGATTTGAGCCTATAGAGTGTTTTTGTTAGGATCCATGTAGTATGAAGGATTCTGCAAAATGCCAGTGGGCTTTTGACTTATTTGGGGCATTCAGCCATCTCTTTAATAGGTAAAGGCTAGGCAAACATGAGGGAAATATGTTAATGAGTTAATTAAGATTGTGGTGGATCATGACTCATCCAGAGTAGCAGAAATCCCAAAGTTAAAGAAAGCAGCCCTGATCTGCATGGAGACATTTGGCATACAAAGATGAAACAGTTAAGTGGCATGATGTCCTGACAAATTCACAACTCCCAGAGGGCAGAAGGTGGCTGTCAGAAGCCAAAACTTGTGAAGAGAGGAGTTTGGATATCTAGACACATGATACCTAACTCCCTGATATTTGAGAGTTCCACCACAAATCAGTTGAAAATTCTAGACTGAAAATGTAGATGTCCCCTCTATGATCAAGCAAACTGCTCTGTAGAACAACTTTGAACTGCCCCATGGAAATCTTATGATTGATGTGGGAGGATGGAATGTAGCCCATGAGTTTAAAAGCTGTTGTTCTTATATTAAAAGCTGAGAAAAGTAAGGAATTAAAAAGGAATGCAGTAATTTTCCTACTACTGAGCAGTTCAGGTCAGATATTAGGGCTCTGTGCAAATCTGTTAATTTAATTGAAACTCTACAGCTGCCTCTTTGCCAGAATTCACAAGCCTGATAAACAAGTCCCACAAAGCTCATAGGCTTCAGCTAGCAAGTCCAATGCTGTTCAGCTGATGGCCTCATTCTGATATAATTGTAAAAGCCATGGACTCTAAATAAAAATGAAGAAAACAAAAGAGTTACAAAATTCTCTATAAAGGAGTAAAGATTCCGTTGGCAAGTCTTAAATGCTGCTACTAAGCTTTGTATTTTTATCACAGAAGAAAATGATAATGTGGTGGTAAAAGACAACTTTAACTAGAGACAAGATAGAAAAAAAGTATTTAGGAATTGCTGAAGTGAATCAGCTTCAGTGGCCTATGTGCTATGGCATCTGTTCTTCAATTGTGGCAAGTGCTGCAGAAGTGAGGAATGGGGTGGTAAACAACCCTGGAGCAGCGTGTCCTAGGAGAAACCACTAGAGTGGGGACTGCAACCTTCTCTTCATTACTCCAAACAGGTCTTACTGGGGCCCCTAGTCTTGGAAAAGAGCAACCTGGCCTTAAAATATGCCCTTCTTCTTTATTTTATTGTCAATCCCCACTTTTACCCATGCTACTACCATGCAGGCTCAGAATTAATTAAGGAATCATTCGTTGTAGCAAGATAGAGAGAGAATAATCTGAAAGTTTTTTCCTTTCTACAAGTCATGGTTTTGCTTCCCCTACTTTGTTCATCAGTTTTATTTTCTGAAACTAGGCCTGACATCACCTTGAAACACCACACTGTGAACAAAGGACACCACTCTTCTTGTCCTGTCAGTGACTACTGCATTTGGCAACCACAAGGATTTGAGGCATAGGAAGGAAAGGCTTGGGAGCAGATACTCAGATGCCTTTCCCATACCAAAGAATTGAAAGATTTTTATCTTCTGAGTACCAAACTAATTCATTTGAGGTTTCATATTCTGAACAGGGACTCTGCCCTTTTCCAGAACCTAGAGACTTCTCGTCTTCATCCATGGCAACAATGAATGATGAGCTGTATTTCTACCCCAGCTGCCAGCTAGCTTCATATTCAAGTACCTCTATCAAAGCAGAGAACGCTATCAAATAATTATAAAACAATGTGATTTGATGGACCTTATCTTATATCTTGAAAGAAACCATTCATCTGAAGTTGAGAGCCTTATTTTCCCAAAGTAGGGAACTCTTAACAGCAAGGAAATAACACACTGGTTTCAATCCTGTAACTTGTTGTTGGTACGAGCAATATTAAATTTGAGTTCAGAAAAATTTTAGACAATAGTGATTCAGATTGCTTCTTTATTTTAAACTCATAAAGAGCTCAGGGAGAGTTTGCTTCTTAACTGTGAGCCATGGTGTGCAACCATAGTGATGCAATTTGCTATGGAAAAAGGATTAGATTCATTATATCTACTCACAATGTAATCTGCAAAGATTCCATTGATACATGCTTCCATTTGAGCTCTGATCTTGTCCATGAGACCCTCTGGTTCTGCACCTGCAGTGCCCTTGGAAAGGCTGCCATACAGTCCACTTGGCTGCCTGGTAGGTCTGTCAGATGAAGGTAGAGCCTTGCCTCTTCCCCAGCACTTCACGGGCGCCCATGGACAGCGATACAGCCGTGCGCTGCATTCCCAGACAGAAGAGCAGGATTGTGTTCAGTCAACCAGGAGAGCCAAGCATTCTCATGCTTAAGCATTATGACTGAATAAAGTGGTTTTGCATCTTCCGAGTCTGCAACAAACCATGATCACCATAATAGACACTGATCACTGGGTGCCCTAAGTGAACACAAAAATTAGTGCTTTGTCTCCAAGAATAAAATGCAAGTGGTAAAATATTTTAAAAATGAATAATATTTATTTTGCTTTACTATGTTATTTATTTAAATTACTCTTGCTTTCCTGTTGTTTTCAGAGATGTCATATACTACCCCACCTTTCCTATTATTAGAATGTTTCACTAGTGACTAATATTTGCAAATCAACTGAAGAGTAATGGAAGCTTCTTCACCTCTCATGCTTTCAGCTGAGAGCCCCAAACGTATTTAGGATGCAATGACTACAGTGGCCAGCCTTGGCCAGATTGTTCTGAACTGATCTACTTTGTTGATACCTTCGTATCTCAGAAGTGGAATTTCTTGGGAAACATATAAAAATATTATTTGTCGAGTAACAATCAGCTCTTACTCTCTTTTGCCCTGTGTCTAAGTGAAGAAGGTTGATACGTAAAGCACTTGACATGTAAAGCAGAAAGTTACATCATAAGGTTCAAAGCATAGAAAGGAAAGGAAAACATAAAATAATGCAAACACAAAAGAAAAATGAGTTTGTGTTTCCATACTATGATATCACAAAGTTTTCTGGGATTTTCCCTGTATCCCTATAATCCCTAATAGCCTTATTATTCCAAGTCAAGACTTGAAAGAAAACAATGACATTAATTCCACTGATTTCAACATTTCCTTCTTACCAAGAGACACATATAAATAGCGTCAGTATTACCATGGAAAAAAACATTTGTCTCCTCATGGAAAGTAGTATTACAAAAACCAAGAGTTAATGTATCAATTGTGGGAGATTTTCCTTGCAGAATTGTGGAGGGACATTGACATTGGCAATGTGACTTGCTATGTGCTTCAGCACAGCAGAAGATTTTGGCCATGAAACGGTGTTTAGAAAAGCTAGAGTCAGAAATGGAATACAGGGGAATGGGATCAGTGTATGGCAGCAGTTACATGTAGTGGGACCTGACCTGTCACGGTATTGCTTTGTAGCAAGAACAAGAAATAAACATGAATTTAGAACAAGAGTTGCCATGTGTGACTTTCAGAGCACACCGTGAGCCTTTTACATGTCCACTGTTGCCAGTGCTAAACGTTTAGCAGGAGACCTTGGTGGGAAAAAGCGCTTAGAGAAGTTATTTGCCGTTTGGGCTGCCTGGCTTGATAGAGTTGGAGGGGGCAAACACAACATAACTCTTGTAGCCTGCTGGAGGCTTCCAGCCACTGAAGTGACAACTGGCAATTTTGCCACATTGTTTTCAATTAAAAGAGTATATCTAAGGGGAAAAAGAAAAAGGCACAGTGGAAGAGTGATCTTGCACAAAACCTTGCATGCTATTTGACAGCAAGCTCTTACAGGAGTTACAGCACCCCTTGGCCCATGCTGCACTCTTGTGCGAGTGTTTGCCCAGGGAGCAGCAGTCAGGGCTGTGCCACTGACAGCACCTCCAAAGGCAGATGAGCACACAGGTGTGTGCGTGGGTGGGGAGTGTACAGCTAAGGAAGAAGAATAGCAAATGGAGAGATAAACCACACAAAGGGACTATGTTTGAGCTTTGTTATGAAAACTCAGAGACAGCGAGAGCAAGTAAAAGTTACTTGCTGTTCCACATAATGAGCTAACTGGTACAAGATTCTGCAAAGGCCCAGGACTCCTACTTGTTTCTTAAGGACAAATGAATGCCTTTCATTTTGCTAGAAGAAAAGTTCTTGTCTGAATAGATATGAGTGACTTTCCTTCCCTGACATTTCTTATGTGAATTTATGTACTGTGTTAAAATCTTTGATGCAAAAATTTCAGTCACAGGTCATTCTGTATGTAAGGTTATATTCCCTTGGTTATTTAGATCTGTATATTATACATCCGTAAGCTTTTTACAAGCTCATTTGTGTGTCTCATGATTAAAAATTCTGTTTATGTTTTTTCGCTTGTCAAGACATAATCAGCTTTCATGCTGTGTCTATGTGATATCTTCAATAATCAGTTAGGTTTATGGGGAAAGCAGGAGCAGCAATGCTGTACAAAGTGCTTCTTGGGGATGAGCTGAAGCTGTGAACTCCGTTTTCATTCTGCTTCGCTTAAAATCTGAAAGCTGTGGGCTGCTGCCAAGGGAAGTTTCTCTAACAGCCTGCACTCTGTTAGCTAACTAGCTCCCCCTCTTGAAACTCCAGAAATGCTGACAGGAGTCAGGGATGTAAAGGGAAGTGAAATGAAATCCATCGGTGTTGGAGTTCTCTCATTTTTATAACAGTTGTGGGGTTTTTTTTCTTATATGTAAGTGACAGCTGGGAAAGGTCCTTATCTTGCTGCTGCCGGTTTCTGAACTGACCTTGTGAGAATGTAAAAGGGTCTTTGGTGTCTGTTGCAAAGGAATTCAAGGCTGCAGAGGTCACCCTAGTGCCGGTGTCCAATGGAGAAAGGCAGCAGAGCTCCCCGGCTGAAGGGCACTGGAGAAGGATGGTGGAGGACAAGGATGGCTGGGGGACAGGATGGTTCAGCTCCACCCCGCAGCAGCCCCTGCTCGGGACTCCAGCAAACACCAGGGCAGGGAGGGAAGCGCCCATCTGTGCAGGACACAAACATCAGCTGTGCCTCCCGGGGCATTCCTGCCTGACAATGAGCCCAGCTGACGCGGGCAGGTGGCAGCTGTGCTGCTGCGCGGCGCGGCTTTGCTGGGAACAGGGCTATCAACACAGTAGGTAACTACAGCCCGCACTTTATGTCTTTTTTTTTTTTTTTTTTTTTTTTTAAATTTATTTTTTTATTTTTCTCTAGAACAGATATTAGGTATATAGAGAGATTTAGTTCTAGGGCATCAAATGGTGAGGTATGTGAGTCTGCAGCTGAGAAAAAGGTGTCTTTGGTATACAACAGGCCTCATTACATGGAACTGCTTCCACATGGGTTTTACAGAGAGCTGTCCTTGCCTGAAAATTCCCATTCTAAAAAGTTAATATAATGTCAGGATGGATAAAGGGCAAGAGAAGGGAAAAGTTCTTGCTTTGTAGAGAGGGGTAACTGAGATATGGAGCTGCATTTAGACTTCATACTACACTATTCAAGCATCCAAAAACTTATGAGACGAAAAAACATTTGCCATCCCTGCCATCCCTGAAAGAATGAACGTTAGAACTTAGGACACCTAATTTCCAGGTTTTTCCTGGCAGTGGGCTATAAATCCAGACCCTTTTTGTTTCTTCTTCCTCTCTCCAGTACCATGAATCTTTCATGCCTTTGGATAGTGGCCCACTTTCAACAGGAAGGACAGACTAAGACCAGTGTAGAATCAGGTGAGATTTCTTCTGTGTAGGGGCAGAAGTAATTTTAAATCTGTAGCTTGAAGAGAGTGTGACCAATTTTCTGGATAAAAATCGATTGTTTAAAATGGAGAAGACTACCACTAGCTTGATTTTGGGCTGAATATGGTGCCCTTGTCATTTTCAAGGGTGTGGTAGGATCAGCTAACAGAGCTGTTTTGGTATTCAGCTGCCTGTGTGTCACTGCTGCCATTCAGTGAACCGCAGTGGAGCAGCCATCACAGCTAGGGATGCAACTGAGAGTTTATACCCTTCTCATGCAAATAATGTGGCATTTACTCACTTCTCATATAATCCAAATGGTTGAAGTTTTACAGTTCTTAAAGTCAGGCTTAAACCTTTCTAATCAGCCTAAATACGTCCTTGGAGATACATCTTAGTTGTTTAGGTTCTTGAATTCTAAGTAAGTCCAACGTAAATCTTAGTCACAAAAATATCTTTCAATATCTTATGACACCTGTCCCAAGTCGTCCTGAAAATCTGTAAGAACTAAAAGCAAATTACCCATATTCTTCCCAAGACTTCTATCCACTATATGGTGTTTCACTTAAATTCAGTGAGCAGCAATTTTAAATAAGTGGCAAACACAAAGATCTCAATCTTTGGATATCCATTGTAGGACACTGTAAGTGCAACCTTATTCTTCAGACGGATATCACCTTCTGGACATCTGCAACATTTCTCTGGTAAGTCTGCACTGTAAATTATAAACACTGACCCAGATACAAATATATTTTTTTAAAATCTCTCATCTCAGTTATGGAGAAAAACTTGCATAAATGCTTACAGAAATAAAGAAAGTGTTTTGAGGCTACACTCTCAAATCTGCTGAAATACTTGTAGTGTTCAGGTGAACTGTAAAATCAGTGGAAAACAAAGAAAAATATTTCAGGTTTTTAGTCTCCAAATTGTGTTTCTACTTTACCTACATACAAAGAAAATTATTAGGGAAACGAGTTGAGGTAAATTTTGTTTTAATCCCTTCCCAAATCTTCTAACAATGCATTATTTGCCCAAAACATAATACATATTTTAATTTCAAATAGTAATGATCAAAACATCAAGAAAAGACTGGGTTCTGTTCTGCATCCAGTCTTTTCATATTTGTTCTTACAGTCCTCTGAAAGCTTGCTCTCTGCATGCTTTTTAAAGTAGAACTTTAGGATTCAGCTTTTCAGCTGATAATCTTAGAGAAACTCTGCCCATTTTTATCTCTTGAAAATCTGAACTTAAAATGGTTTCACAAAAAAAACAAAGCAAAACAAAAAACCCCTGTCTATAGCCAAATTATGCTCATAGGAAACTTGCCATGGAGTGTGTTAGTATGTCTGAAAATACAGCGTATTATTTCTGATGTATATTTTATAAACTGCACATATTAATACCAGCACATATTAAATGCCTGGGTCTGCATGCAGTAGAGTTCTTTAATGCTCATCATATTTAAAGCTGGGGGTCCTCTAGGCAAAAAGTGACTGTCTGGTTTGGAGGTGATGCAAAGAAGGTCATCTACATTAAATGAACTAGACTGGGCTCAGTAATAGTGAGCCATTCTCAAATACTAATGACCATCTGGATTACAGATGCAGTAGCCAGATTGTCTGTTGTGTCCACCAAGTGAGTTGTCTTACCCTGGGAAAAAACTGTCATCTGTCTGTCTTGCCCTGTAGACATGAGCTTTCTTCCAACCTGTCCACATGGATTTACTGGTGGCAAGGTCATCCCGTTCTCTGGAACGTCACTCACTTGCATTTGCTGGCTGCTTAGCAGCTGCCAAAATTTTAGGAACAGAACAGAATGGCAAGGGGCTGGAAATAAGATAGTAAAACTGAAATATTTTCTCTTTGTTTCTGGTGCATATTCACCAGTACTTAAAGAAAACAATACCTATTTATTAGCCGAATAAAAACTCTTTTCTCAGCTCTGTTTGTTAAATAGATGATGTCGGTTTTAGGGTGTTTCTTTTCTCAGCTCCCATGCTGTGAAACTCCTTTCCTTTTGTTAAACAGAATAAGCAAATCATTGCAAGACCTAAAATCTTGTTAAAAATGCACCAATTTGATTTGGCATTTAATTAACACATTTTTGTTTGGTATTACTGTGTGAGTCTTGACTCTACTTACAAATTTCCTTTTCATTTTGTTAATGCAATTGTGCTTTGCTTTTAAGGGTGCCCAGAGAGTCCATAATGTATATATTTCTGCTCTGGTTTTGTGGGTTTAGCATCATGCTATCATTTATTCAGTAGAGGATTGTAAATATTTTTCTGAGTACAAAATTTAGAGTTAATCGTTCCCGAAGACTTTATACTACTGAATGTTATCCTTGTGTTTGAAATGTACAGTTCTGAAGAAGCTCTGCAAAGCATTGAAGGCAGTGAATACATCAAGCATTTGCATTTATTTTCAAAGCTTCCTTATATCCTTGTGAGCACATAGACAATTAAAACCTGAAAGGGGTTAGTGCCTCAGTTAACTTCAGATTCTGGAGAAAATAGTCCTTCCAGAAAAGGTTTCATCCCAAAATCTACAGGTAGGTAGCCTGGGGATTCATTTGTGATTGTCACGGTGAAGTGTTTTTGCTAATTAATTTTGCTAATGAGGTGATAAACAAACTAAAGGAGTCCTCTCCTTTTTAACACTAGCTCAGATTTCATTACTAGTAGCTTGTCCCTGACAATTGCAGGTAAATTCCAGACAATATTCATTACAAACAGTAAATGCAAGGCACTGGGATGCTCTAACACCAATTTTAGCCCAAAGCCTTGGCTGATTCTTGTAACTGCCAAGCTGGATGTTCGGTAAGCTACAGTGTGAGCAGGGAAGGCCATACTTCCATGTTACTGCAAACACATCACATGGCTTTGATGGGAATATGTTGTGAAGAACAATGTAGATATGATAAGAGAGGAAGGAAGGAGGGCTGCTGTTAAGGAGCTGGAAAATGTGAAATGCTGTGTGTGTTTAGGGACATGCATTCATGCACAAGTATGTGTTCTCTCTATAAGATAAATAGTTTTAGTGTTAAGTGTGTGCTTAAGTGCCTCCTTACACTGGGGTTGCTAGAAACATGACTAAGAAAGCAGAGAAGAAAAGAATAGTGAAAAGGAAATAAAAAAGGGAACCAAAAGAAAAAAAGAAGAAAACCATGTATTTTTCACTCATTTGCTTCATGGGCTGCTAGTATAGCATATATATATGTGTCTCTGTGAATATATAGATGTAGACAAGTGCATATGGTTAGATATTCAGAAAACCTGTGTGCAGACAGAGCTTTTATCTTCATTATATGTAAAAGAGAACCAAGTATATGTGCTTGAAAAAAAGTCTTGTGTATGGTATTTCATCTGGCATCATCAGAAAAGGTGTTTTCCAAGCAGATCAGAAACAGTCTGTAGCTCACTGTAGCAATTCCGTTTGGAGTAAACGAGCTCTTAATTAGGTGAGGGCTGATTTCTTGGCATTTGAGACTCTTTGAAACTCTCAGACTGCTCTTCATGTAAAAAAAAAAAAATACTGTTCTTTCTAAAACTTCCTAGCAAGTGGGAGCATAGTATATACGAAAACAGGATTTAAAGCCACACATCATGGCAAAGAGAATGATGCAAAGGTGAATCAGACTCCTTTTTGTACTTGATTAATTCCACTGAAACATTTGGCAAATACCAGCTAGTAAGATAAAAGTAGTATCTTCTAGAGTATAGGTGTTTCGTGAGCAAGGATATGACAGCTCAGACCTAGCCTAAAAATCATCCTCTGCTGTGGGAGGCATCACAAAACACATCAGCTTCCTTTTGAAGCTGGTTCATTTCTTGTCCTCACAGCAAAGGGAAAGCTGTTTCTTAGCTTCATTCCCATGACGGTTAGAAATGATATAATTTCCTTCATTAACCTCTTCATGGCCTTGCTATTCCTGTGGCCCTGGTATAGACACCTACTCACAACACCAGCTCCAGCTACGTTGCTCAGCACACCCACCCCACAGAATGATCTCCAGTCCCCTGGCCCAAGTAACACAGACTGGCTGATATTCAAGGCTAATCCTCTGTAGAGCAGAGGAGCAGATGAACCTAATCCACACCATATAGCCCATATGGTACTCACGTACATCTGAAACACGACTGTTTTTATCTGTGGGGGTGGTTTGGTTCATCATATTTGTCAGTGTGAGGACTGTGTTGCAGCCCACAGATTGGCGTTCCCATGGCATGAAATAATAGATGTTTCATGCTCTGGGTTATGCCATATATGTGCTGGGAATGCTTGAGAGTTCCTACATTCTGTTTTGGTGGGAACTGGTTGATTTCTTCCCAAAGAGGTCCTGGAAGTAAGTAAGCAGGTGAGGAGGCAATGATCAAGAAAGGAGTGAACTGAACTCTCCAATTGTATTGGTACCCACAGGCTTTAGCTTCAGCAGCATAATCTCCCTTGCTGGTTATCACCATCACCATTTCTTTGGAGAGAGCAATCATATTTCATCCTAGGCTGTGTTTTACTAATCAAACAATCTTCCCTTTTCCCAGATCATTCCATTATACCTTCTTTATGAACAGCTTTAATGTATCTTCCTGGAAGGTGAATTACTAAGATTTTACACAGTATTACACATGTATTTACGCAGATAAAGTTTTGTATACTGCTTAGTAAAAGAAAAAAAAATTCTTTGCTTCATAGAAAGATCTAGAGTAACATAACTGAATATTGCATTTATTTTCTCATATTGGCCTTACTTACCTAGTTCATTACAAGCATATTCACAGTGTAGACATCTCAAACTCATGCACTTGTCTAGACTTCTTTCATAATCAATAGAGAGAAATAAGTGATTAATCTCATTCTGAAGTAAAGGTCTGAAAAAGGTCAGATCAATAATGTCTGGAAGTGCCTGTTTGTCTCCTTTGACTGCAAAAGCAGTTTGGGTTGAGCAGTGAGGGGAAATATGTCTATACTGTAGACATCTGAAGTTAGGTCAGATAATCCCTGATTGATCAATACTGAGATGATCACGCTCTCTTTCCTCTTTGCTGTCACTAACATCTAAGAGCTCTTAAATTATAGGAATTATTCTTGTTATGAACCTGCAATTGCAGGAGCTTCCATATGTTGTATTAATTAGGTAATTCATGAATTTCTATTAGCTCAGTCCTCAGGGTCAATATAACATTTCTACTGTGTGGCACTCCAGTTCTCTTCCATAGCGATTGTGTCTCCCAGTTTTATGTAAGCACCCAAACCGAACTTGTGGGTTCCCACATTTTGTGCTATTGTCTGTGAAAGCTTTCAATCATTTGATTTCACACAGGTTTTTAAGAATCTTTGAGAATATTGTCCCAAAAATACAAGTATCACCCTCAGTACAAACTGCTGCTGTCTCCTAGTTGGCTCCATTTTTTTCTTTACTGTACAATTTTAGCTAAAACTCAGCTTCTCTGTTAACTAATGGCCAGTGTAAAAGAAGATTAAATGATTTGGCAAAGTTTAGGTAGATGGGCTACATCAGCTATATCTTAGATTAAAACTGAATTTTCTTTTAAATAAAAAGTCAAGGAAGAAGTATGCTATTAATTTAAAAAATATTTCTTGGTAATCTGCTACTACATTTATGCAATTTTCAGTATATTTCTATGGAAAATTTTTATTTCCTTCTAACTGCATTATAAACAATGCACATTCCTGAGACCCCACCACTGGAACTCTAATTTTTCCTTCTTAAATATTACTAGTTTGTTTGCTGGTCTTTCCTCATGTGTTAGCTGACTTGATCAATTCCCTAAAAATCCCAGACATTAGACTGAGAATTTCTTGTGTCAGTTCTTTGGATATTTTGTATTATTTTCCGTCCTTCCCGTACCTTCTTCAGGCTGAATTCTGAGTTCTGTGTCTGTCTGGGATATAATTTTAATTGCAATGTTTTAATTTCTCATTGCCTTATTTTCTTCACCTCTTCCCATTCAGAATTGATTTTATTGAAAACTGGGACAAAATATTCCTTTGCTACCTGGACCTTATCTAGATCGTTTAATTTCTCCTCCAGTCTCAGTGATGAGGAAGTCTTTTTTTCTTTCCTTTATCTCTTCATGCTTATACGTTATTTGTCTTAACTTTTGCTGTTATATGTAACTCAGTTATTATTTTGTTCTTATTTTGTCCCTTCAATTTCTCACCTTCCATATGTATATATCTCTCAAGATATGTATATTCAGTCTTTTATTCAGTTGTCTGTAGAATCTCTGCTTACTTCTAATATCCCTTCTCAGGTATATTATATGTAACAGGGTTTATCCTCGTTTGGGTAATGAATGACAGGAAAGTTTGTAAATTTGACAAAGAAATTCTAGGCCTCACATATGAGGCTTTGAGTTCTTCAGTCCAGGGGACATCACTCACTAATTACCTTAATTTTCCACAGTCATCTTCTTGAGTTAAAAACTGGATCCATAGATTTGTTTCATTTAAACTGAGTCAACTTATCATTACTCAGTGCAAGGTTTCTTCTGTGATTAGCTCTTCTATAAAGCCTTTTACTGACTACCAAAAATGAGCCAAAAATGATGTGTCAGATGGTGGGCTCCCTCTGCAGTCAGTGAGGAGGGACAGACAACTTCAGATGAGTCAGCCCATGGAAGTCTGACTCTTCTTGAAAGGCTGATCGCAGCTTCTTGGCTTAGAGGCACTGTATTTCAGACAGGTTGGGCATCTTCCCTGCGTCTTCCCGCTGGAGGTGGTGTTTGGTGAGCTGCCACTCCCACAGATAGGAGAGCTCCTGTATTATTAGTAACATCTGTTTCCCATTCTTCAAGCAGGCAGTTGGCCTCCTGTGGCCCTGTAATTCCCAGCAGTGTGCCATGGGTGTGGTGTGCATGCATGTGTGTCTAAAGTGTTCTACAGGTCTTGAGCCATACATGAATCTGATCACACTGAAACTGCAGGCCTTCAACACTGCTTCAGGATGAGCAATGCTTCCTTGGTGTATTTGAAACTCAAAGGAAGTCCATTTCACAAGTCCCATCACTTCCTATTTCCTTGCACTATTTTGCAGAACTGGATATTATTAAGGTGTGATTCTAATGACTGTGCAACAGAGCTCGGTGCCTTTACCATATTCCTCTTAGGTTTGGTTTGGATTTTGCAAGGAGTCAAGGGAGACTGCAGCTTTCTCATTAACAGCACTTGGTGAAGTGCATGATCCCTTACAGATGCTACTGCAGAGTCTCCTCTTGCCCTTTCCCTCCTCTATACATATGCTGTAGTATACTGAATCCTTCTTTTACTTCTCTCAAGCCACCTCTATCCTTCATTCATTTCAGCCCCTAGAGCAATTAACTTAATCAAGCCCAACTCCATTTTTTAAAAGTAAGGCATATTCTGTAGGGATAGATGTGACTATCCTGTCAATTAGGGAGTCACAGGTAGCTGATTTACCTTATAACAGTGCTATTTTATTTTTTCACTGGGACCTGTTTTCTCTTCCTCCTACTGTTTTTCTCTCACTTTATCTTCTTCATGGATTCACTTTTTTATTGCTGTTGCTTTCCTTTAAATTTCACTTATCTCCAGCCCTTTTATTTTCTAATATCTTTCTAAGAAAAAAATCTCTATATTAGTGGTCAAATTAAGTCCCATGGGGTTTGACCAGATATGAGCTGGCAGTGATTAGTTCTGTTGTGAGTCCTACCAGCTGCAATGGTAGCTCTAAGAGCTGGTGTAATGTCCAGGCTGATGGCTTAGGAGACCCCCAACTCTGTCACTGTATGTGTATCTTTAGCAGTCCCCCAAAAGAAAGGAAATAAGTAAAAATAAACCTGGCTACCACTGGTCTCAGTGCCGAAAGATATGTCACTACCTTGAAAGTGATAAATCCCAGGAATGTGCAGATTCTTTTTGTTCTGATATATGAAAGAAGAAAAAAAAAGTTGTTTTGCTACAGGAGGTGCCTTGACTTTATAATGTAACTTACAGTACTGCTGTAGTGTAGTGAACTATGTAATCTACCAAACTTCATCGCTCCCAGGGTACAATCTGAGGAATTTTAGCAACATTTTTGGTTTCAGTTTATGCCCCACCAGTCAGAAAATGTATCTTTTCCTGGTCTAGAAGTAGAGGTCTTGCAAACAAAGGATTTTCATTCCTGAAGCTGAAGCAGAGAATGAGGTCCCAAGCCTACTACACTTTTGGGGGGGGAAAAAAAAAAGGTTACATTTTCACAGACATTCAAGCAACAGAATTTTTTTTGAAAATTTAGCATGGGGCTTCTGAGATTCTGGTTCTCAATTCTGTATGAATGTTCCTTGGAAATTTTGACATTCCCGAACTTAAACCAGAGCTGCCTTAAAACTTCAGTCTCTGAAATTCTAAGCCAAATCCCCTTGTGCTTCAGTGGAAATTCATTGGAAGTAATATATATCTGTGATCCAATGCTTTTTCAAGAAATAAATGTCCTTTCTGATAAAAACCTATTTTAGTGAGAAATTCTGCACTGATGCTAAGTAAAATACTAGAAATAACGACTATCCCACTGAAGGAATATTTGGTAAGTATGCAAATCTGAAAGTGAACGGAATAATAGGGTGCAGCTGGTTCTTAGTCTTATATTTGACTGTTGCTGTTCACATACAGTACAACAGCCGTGCATGGGGGAGGAGTGTTAACACGATATTCAGTGAAGGCTGCATGGCGTGGGTGTATCACAGTTCCAGGAAGAGCCTGAGGTTATGGTTTACAGAGTTCACGCCAACTCTTCATTTTAAAATGTAGTGGCACACTGTAAGTCTACTGCTGACAGAATGAAGTTTTACTGATGCTTGACATGGTGACTAAACTATTAGGCCCATCCAAGCTCAAAATATAAAGCTGTTTTCTGACAGCTTATCAGAAAACAAGACTAACTGCTCTTCAGCTGAATATTTCTAAACCTCTCATTCCTCAACCAATATCAATTCTCGTGACACACATTTTGAAAATCCACTTATATACTTCACTTTATTGGGGAATTCAGGCCTGCTTTACATACAGAGGAAGCCTGAACTGTTTTATTATTTTATCAAATATTTCAAACAATTTGCTAATAGCTATTTTTATTTTTATTTTTTTGAAACTTTTAAGTTTCAGGCAATCTCTAGTACCACTGCTTGTAAAATTTAAAATAGAGTGATTGATGCATGAAAAGTATACTAGCACATCCTTCATTGTCAGAAAGTAAATTTTTCTCATATCTTGCATCTTTCATTGCTAGATTTGATGATTCTTTTCTGTGAAATGCATTTAATTAGTCTTGAAGCTCTTATGCAAATCTATCACAAAACTCCTTTTAGTTACACTGAGTGAAAAAAAAATCTTTTCTATTATACTTTTCTCTATATATACTATTATATATAGTCTACATAATGAAAAAAATCTTACCTCTGAAACATTATTTTCTCTGCAGATGACTTAGAATGTGTTTCTCATTCCTCCTCTTGACAAGTTCGGTATCTTTCTAGTTTTTAGTACCTTTAAAACTCTGTGCCTTTATTTAGACTGGTAACTATACTAAAACATACAATAAGACATAAAAACAATAAATATTTCATTGCATGAATGAGACTCCTTCAATATCCAGCCAGTGTTCTGTATAACCAATATGTCAACATCTATTTTGTAGGGCAACACAATATTAAAAAAATTGGGGAGGGGAAGTATTTAAATATTGAAAATGGAATTCTTTGTCTTTATGCAAAAACCATAAAATATATTTCTCCTTAGATGCCTTTTTCAGGAAAATGAATTGCAGTTATTCATACCAAAATACATTTGAACAACAAAAAAAAATTTAATGCATGGCATGGAAACTACACTAGGGAACTTGAGAACCTAAATACCCTACTGTTTGGCCAAAACCATAATTGGTGTCTGGAGGAGAGGCCGTTCCATATCATATTTCCTTCCATGGCCTCCATTTTAGTCAAAATTCCCTACAGTCCATGTTGCTTGTCATATGATCATAGGTCTTCTAATTTATTTCATTCTGAACAATTTTGGGCAAGTATAATACAATATTTTCAAATCTCCAAGAAAGAGAAACATAGCAGCTTTCTCCCTTCTACTTTCTATAATTTGCAATTGGTTGACTATCTTTTGTTTGGCAGCAAAATTACAGTTGCATCTGTAGAAAGGGAGTATCTTTATAATAAATTATTTTTATAATATTCAAATACTTAAGCATTGTCTGGCATCTTATTACCTCCCCCTCTCCCTAAAGCCATTTTTGTGAGCTCTATACCTCTGTCAGCATTCATATTCTTTCATTATCCTATATTTGAGAAAGCTGTTTATCTTGAAACATACATTTTTAATTAAAAATTTCACTTATGCTCAGAAGGCTTAGGTATGCGTCACCATGTACAAGCCTATTTTTTTAATCATAAAAGTCGTATTGAAAAGCAGGTCTGGTATAGAGAAGAGTGTGGATTTAATCAGATAATTGTGTGGTTACACTGTTCATAATCACTTCATTTGCTTTTAATGGCAATGAGATGGATATTTCCAAAGGAGTCTTATTGTCCTCTGTGTAAATAACTAATTGCTTTGTTATTAAATACTTAAATACTCAACATGCCCTGTAAATGCAATCTGCATGTGAAACCAAATCCCCATACTCTACCCAGTTCTCATTTCATAGAAAGACATGTAGTTGCATCCAAATAGTGCCCGGGATCACCTTTGGGTAAATCTGAAGTAATTCCTTTTCCTCAAGAGATGAATACTCTGATTTTCAGTGATTATTGCAATGTTTGCTGATTACTTTAATTGATTTAATCTGTCTTTCTATTCACATAGATGAACAGTCAGCTCATCTTGGAGGGTGCCAGGACTGAATCTAGGTGGGATATGAAGGCTACTGCTTGTTGCTTCATCTGAGACTGCAGGAGCTGTTCCTCCTTTGATCTGAATCAGACAGAAAAAGTTAACACAGATGTCATCCAGCATATACATCCCTTGGAAACTAACCCACCGATTCTCCTACTGAAGAAAACCTGTTTGGAAACAGATCCCTCAGGGTTCAAATCTCCTGTTTCTCCCCAGAAACGTGTGTACCTGAGTGCCCTTGTTTAATCTACTTTCATCCAGATCACCACGCTTTTGCGTCATTCTATTAAATGAAAATCAAGCCAGAAAAGATAGAAGTCAGCCTGGAAAACATCAGATCATAGATGGCTGCAGTGTGGAAATCCAAATCTGATCTAGTCACACTAGGCGTTCTATATTGCCAGTAAGGAGAAGTAGGCACTTTGGAGACATGATTCATCTGACCCATATTCAGTGTCTACTGTAGGTTAAGATGAATCATACCCTAAAAGTGCCTATTTCTTTCTATTGACTATGAGGAGAGCCTTGACAATGGCTCAGTTGTAGACAGCTACATTCGCTTTTGTTGCTAGTCAGAGATATGCTGGGTAATTGCTAATGTATTGAATTACTAAGATGGAAAGATTCTGTGTGGGAAAAATATAAAAGAGTGCTATTACAGGAGAAGTAATGTCAAGGGAGGTGCATGCCAAGTTGAAGCAATGGAAGAAAAGCAGAAGTAGTGAAACAGTACATGGGGACAGGAAAGTCTGAGTTCAATTGGCGTACAGATATGACTAAATCTGCACAAAACAGATTTAATTCAGAATACACAGATTAAAGCAATCAATATGAGATCTTTATATCTGTTTTGTACTTAGTTTGGGCATCTTACTTCAGTCTAGATTTAATATGGTGTTCTGGACTGAACACCCCTACAATGAATATGTTTCTGAGCTCACTAAAGAACTGATTGTTGGTTGAGACTGCTATATCCCCCTGAAGGGCAGCAGTCCATTTGGTGTCCACTATAGCACAGCCCCAGAAGGGATTTGGTTTGTAAACACTAAAACCTTTCTGTGAATTCAGCCAATGTGCAATAAGTGTGGATGACTGAGAGAGTTATTTCAAGAATGCACAACTGCTCTGAACCAATATGCTGATGTAAATGCAGCCTAAGACAGTTTGCATATAAAATTTAAAATTCTAGTGAAACAGTCCTTTAGACATAACTACCTAAAATCCTGATAGAATTGGTGTAAAGTACATAACTTTGAGAGCTGCCAGATCATCAATTCCCTAGATGAACTGAGGAGGACAAGATTTTCCTCTAGAAGTCTTTGCTGGCACTTCTCACTCTATGTTGATTATATGGGGCATGTGAATAAAAATCTAGGAGCCTCACACCCACCCTGGCAGTACGCAGGCAGGTCTGATGGGAGAAAAGGAGAAAAAGCAGGGGTAGGACTTTCTGTAGGGAAATATGTACACAGTTTGAGGTTTGGTCATGGCTGGAGACTGAAGAGCACTTCATCAACAAATGTTGACCAAAACCGGAAGGCAAGAAGGAGACAGGTCCAAAGAATGAAGAGATGACATGGCAAGTGTGGACAAATTAATTTAAATTTGAAATACTCTGGAGCTAAAGTACAATTTTACATTAAGCAGAGGACAAAACAATACATATGGAGAGTTCTGTTTGCATTTGTACCACATTGTCCGAACCTTCTGTTGCTATGGTTTTGCACCACCTGTCTGCTATCAAGAATTGTTTACCTCTTTCAGTACTGCACTGGATTATTTAGATGGTTATCTCAGCATGATAGATTGAGTTACCTCTCTGGCTTCATATGCTGAGAATAAATTCTGTAAAAGTCCTTGTTGAACCATTGTGATGCTTCCTTATATATGATTTTTTAAAATTAAAAATTATAAAATGTTTCTGTTTATTCACAAAATTAGAAGAATGGTGAATGTAAGGAAATCCATTAGCATGCAAAAAAGACCCCAACATGAAGAAAAAGCCAGGTTTCTTTTTAACTTCATGAAATAATATTTTGCATCAGTTATAACACACTAGCAATTTTTTTCACTTGTGGTTAGAGTTAGTGAAAACTGAGATCCACCTTTTCAGGTGGTGTGGAGCAATGTATTTTTATCAGCTTCAGTTTAACTTCAGCTTTCATCTTCTAAATTCACTTATAGGATGACACACACATTTCAAACAGTGTACCATTATCTTAGCGTTGGCAAGACAATATGCCTAAGATGGAGATGGATTCTTGTGCAACAGCTTAGCTGAACTATCTGCTAAGTTCCATTTAATTATATTTGCAGAAGTCTATGGAAAGCTGTGGAAAATCTCATCTCTTATTCAAAAACAACTTGATGAGCCAAGGAGCTCATTGGAGCTCTGAATCACTCATAAATGTTGATAGAGTACAAATGGCAGTGATCTTCAAGTCCAGCTGGAGTTTGTAGACATAATAGCTGGAAGTAATGTTTCTTTACATGTAAGCTGAATGCATTTAAATAACAATTATTGACAAACAACAGGTGAGAAAACATATTCTGGTTTTATACATTTCATTAAAAAAAAAAAAAGCTGTATTCTCAGCCCTAACACTTTTCTCCTCTTAGGTGTTATGACTAGATTTCACAAAGGGAGTAAGCATGAGGAACAGGAAGCTTAGGTAGGGCTTAGTCAGAAAGAGAGCTCCTGACTCCGAGAATTCAAAACAATTAATGTGTCATCTTCAGCTCTGTATGACAGCCCTGTGAGCAATTGAATGTGTGCTGTTTATCTGATCCTCTACTCTTCTGCACATGAACATCACTGTTTACACCTCTCCCCTTCAAAAAATCTCAGGCTGGCCTTGATATGCCCAGACCTACCACAGAGCTGAGCCTCTTCATTCGGTCAGAAGCATATCAAATCTGCAAATCTTCAGTGAGAAGAGAAACGTGATGCATGGACATCAAAGGGCTGTAGTCGCAGTCTGCAGCAGTTAGGTTCTAACCTACCTGAGACAGAAACTGTGCACAACTGGTGTAAAGGTAGTCCCATCTCAATTCTCCTGGAGAGAGAGAATGCACTGGATAAAAATTCCTCTTTCACCAAACAAACCAGAAAGCTATCTAAATCCTCCCCTTTGCAGACATCTTAATTATTTCTAAAGAGTATCTTGCCTACACATTCCCACCAGAATTTTTAAGGTACTTCAGAAGACAATGCAAGGAAATATTTTGTGTGGAAAAAGTGTCAAACAGGGCTTTGAGAACAGACACTTCTCCTTGTCAAAAAGGGGTGGTCAGTGTGATCATAGGACTCATCGTATCTGAAAAGGAGCAAAAACAGATGAAGGTAAACCAGAGAATGAGCCCTCTCATCCTTGTTTAGTACGGCTCAATGGTTTCTGGAATCAGAGGTAGTAAACTGCAACTGATCCTGTGAAATTGAAATGGTAATGCTCTACAATTAGTGGCAATAACACGGGGTTGCAAGATAAGAGAAGGGTTTCTTTGTACTCCTTAATGGCAAGTGACAGAAGCTCTTCATAATTTCAGGGGAGAGAACTGTGGAAAGCAAATTTCAAATTTAGTATATAAATCTGCATAGTGCTACAGCCTGCCCTATAGGATAAAAGCAAATTGATAAGCCCCACGGAGCTACACAGAAACTTGTAGACTGAAAAAACTCTAATCAAGCATGAAAAACTTAAATCCATGAACTTTTTATCCAAACCTGTTTGGTTTTAACCCATTTCCTTAGAAGGTGTATCTTTTACTATTTAACAGTTCAAAGTCACCAGATCCTTGCAGAACTTAATTTATTATTTCTTTTAGAAAGAAATGGGATATAATTAAAAATAATTATTGCCACGAAGAATAATTTTGACATTTAAATACTATATAGTTCTCTAAATAAAATATGTACAGTCAAAGAACACTTCTCTCACAACAGAAATTTTATATTTTTTGTTCAGCTTCATAGAAGTTAAACTGCAGGATCAAAGCAGTCCCCTCTGGCCCTAAATTCACTGTATCTTTGCTGATTTAAATACCATTTTCCATTAGATAAACAAGTGTTTACCCATTGTGTTTTTTATGGCACTAATACATATGGAATACAAGAATTATCTTAAACTAATCCCTGGACTTTAATAATTTTTAATATTTTGCAATCAGTTAATTGTTTCCTTGGGACTGAATCACAGGATTTAATTTCACCAGTTCAGATTAGTATTAATGACTCTTCCAGAAGAATTTGAATCCTCCCTTCTTATATTCAGTCAATGAGATTCTCAACCTTTTTTTTTTTCAAAATAATCTGCTTCAACTATCTCAGTTTATTCTTTAAAATAGAATTCTGAAATAAAATTATTTTAAAGTATTTTTATTTCTATAGATTCCTTTGCGACAAGCCATGTGCAAAAGTGACCTCAACAGGTTTTAATGTCAGTACTCCTTTTTCTATTAAGCAGCTTTTTTGCTATCCAGCCCTCTGCTGGATTGTTCAGATGACAGTTTTTTGTAAACATGAATTTGAGATGTAGAACATAAAACACCATCTTCCTTATCATTTTAATATTCAATATCCTATGAATCTCTGGGATGGTCATTTTCATTCACTTATCTTCAAATTTGCCATATAATATGAACATCATGAAAGTATTTGTGGGGTCTCAGGCTCAGTTTATTAAAGTTTTTTTCATGGACTAAGTTTTGTACTGAAATTCTGTGAGGTTCTCCATTTTTTGCATCATTTAACAAGGCTTTATGATTGCAATTTTCCAAAATCTTACTTCTGAGAGAAAGGAAGCACTTCAGCAGCCAATATCTTCAGCTCTGGCAGTGTAGGAGCATCTTGTTGCTATGCTCCAGCAATGGATCAGACAGCAGATAAACATTTTTGCATTGTCAAGGCCTGGCTGTCATTGGGAAGTCCTGGGATAACATAATCCAAATCATGAAAGACAAGGATGGGAAGAGTGAAAGACAACAATTCCATGAGGAATGCCCAATCTTGTTTTAGCACTCCTGTTATGTATGGAGAGAGGTACACCAGAGGTAAAACCGATCTCTGATGGTGAACGGCCCTTTGAATAAGACTTTGCCAGATTTTCATGACTCTGCACTTGTGCCACAGCTCCCCTGCCTTGGTGGCAGGCATTTCTGCACTGGTGGCCATCGAGGGAGCCAGTTCACCAGGGGTTTTG
>QWTY01009448.1:1209-24774 GCA_008033365.1 Pseudorectes ferrugineus
GTGTGTGTGTGTGTGTTAGCCTTTTCCCTTCTGGTGAAATTATTCTCATCACTAAGCTGAGGAAATCAAGTCCTTCCCGTGCTGTATTTCAGTCATCTTATCATAACTGCTGATATTATTCTGGCTTAACTCCAAGACTGCCCTGTGCACGTGCCACATCAGCTGGCAGTCTGGCCTTATCCACTAGATTTCAAAACTTTTTTTCTTTAGTCGAACTTTAAAGACTTTCCTACTTTTTTTCTTTTTTTTCCTTCTTTTTTTTTTTTTTTTTTTTTCCCCACTACAGATTTCTTCCCAAGCACCTTCAACATCTGCTAATTTGTTCTTCCACTCTCAGCACAGGACCTCCACAGAGTCTTATCCAAAAACTCCATTCCTTGAGCAAAACTCAAAACAGCACCATGTTCTTATAAATAGACCTCCAGTTAGTCATCTGTTTTCTGTCACGTGAGCAGGAGAAGCTAGGGAATAAAGTGAACTTTAGACCTGGAATCTGTACATCACAAAGGCCCAGTTCATCTTCCAATGTTTTATACCTAAAATGGAAAGACTTGCTAAATTTAACTTTTATCCTCTGGATGAGAATGCAGACTCATGTCCTCAAAATTCTGGAAGCAAGGGTTTGTTTTTTACTTTGAGAGTAAAACATTCTAGAAACTGCTTTGTCTGAAAGATGATGCTAAGGAAATTTACAAGTAACAAAGCTGACCTACAGAGGAGTTTCTCAGTATCTACAAATAGATTTCACCTTTTTGAATCTAATGCATCAAAAAAATTGTAGAAAGAATAGCTTCATGTCTTTGAGCTTTAAATATCAATTATGGCAGGGTTCCTTTCAGGGAGGTGAGTTTATGTATGTTTAAAGTAGAGGTACTTACCCTACATTGTGGTAGGGAGCAGTCCTATTTCTATAGATACTAACACTGGACAAAGAAGAGCCCTTCTTTTTATTCTGTTCTTTTTTTCATTTACAGTAGAGAACCAAAGCTGCTCTTTTCAACACCAAATATTTTTATTTGAATGGTGTCTGTCTGTGGACTTTTCTGACTACTGTCTGAACTGACATAAGAGCTTCAGGCTGATGCTCTGCTCATCACTGAGCTTAAACAATCTGTTCTCTCAAAGTCAGATAGCATCATTATTTACCTTTTAGAGTTTCTGTTCAGGGCTAAATATATCCAACCAGCCAGGCCACCATAAAGGCTGTGCCTGGAAAATAACATTAAAGCTGTTCAGGTAGCGAAAGCTTTGCACAATATGCTTCAGTAAATGGATTAAATGGAAGGCAGGCAGTTTTTTTTCTGAACTTGTTCTCACAGCAAACAGGAAAATGTAACAGAACAGGCCAAGTACCCACTGTTCTCTTTGTCCACACACTGGTCAGGTTTCCTTATTTCATTTGTGGCCAATGCAGTGATTTTATGAGTCACTTAGACCTGTTTTGACAAAGTATAGTTGGCAGGATTAACTTCTCTGAAATATCCATTGCTTCAAATTGTACATAATGGCATTTGAATGTGTGTAACATTGTATTAGCAGTAAAACTGTCCCTGAGCACCTGGCCATGTCTTTTCATGGTGCAAAGATATTCTGCCCATACTTTAAACCCCGGACCTGTAAATAGGGTGCCACTAGAGAAAGAATAGACAGCTAATATTTTGCTGTACTTTTGGACTGGGTTAGGACACTGAGGGCCCATTTGCTGTCTAGAGAGTGGGCCTGAGGCTCCAAGGTCTGGCCCCATCTTGTTGCATCATCTTCATACGGCTGCGTCACACACATCTGCTGCATCTTTGTTCTCCCACCTCTAAAAAAGGTATGTCAATGCGTATCTTCTTTGCAACAACATTTTGAGATATAAACAACTAATATTGCAAAAGTACCTCTCGTGGTTTAATCCCACATGGCAACCCAGCCCCACACAACCACTTACCCCAGCAGGATGGAGGAGAGAATCAGAAGAGTGAAAGTAAGAAAACTCATGGGTCGAGATAAAGACAGATTAATGGTACAGAAAAAGAATGGGTAAATTAATAATAATAATAATAAGAAGAAGAAGAAGACACAAAATAAGGGATGCACAATGCAATTTATCACCACTCACCAACTGATGCCCAGCCAGTCCCTGAGCAGTGGTCTCTCCCCAGATTACATCCTGAGTGTGTCACCATATGGTATAGAGTATCCCTTTGGCCAGCTAGGGTCAGCTCTCCAGGCTGTCTCTTCCCCAAAACTTCTTGTGCCCCTCCAGCCTTCTTCCTGGCAGGACGTGAAAAGCTGAAATGTTCTTGACTTAGTATAAACACTACTTAGCAACAACTAAAAACATCCCTGTGTTACCAACATTATTCTTCATACTGCATCCAAAACACAGCACTATATTAGCTAATAGGAAGAAAATTAACTCTATCACAGCTGAAATCAGGACAGAATTTCAAAGTCACAGCACAAATATTCTACTTTAAACCATTATTCTTTTCTAAAATCCTTTTATTTTTAAGCAAGGAAAATGTCTTCTTAACTTTCTTGGTCTCCTCTCCCCCTTCTTTACCATTCCCACTCTCGATATGTGTCATGCACAGATATTACAGAGTTCATGGGTAGACAAGAGCAACGCTATCATTTTTCAGTGCAAAAATTTAACAGTGTGTGTATGGTGGGATCACAGGATAACTCATGTTGGAAGGGACCACTGGAGGTCACCTGGTCCAGCCCCTGTGCAAGAGAGCTGAGCACACCCTGTGCCTTTGAGGACATCAGGCCTGGGGCAGAGCCACCTCACTGAGGGCAGCATGTCTAGTAAATAGTAGTAGGCTAGAAACAGTCGATTAAAAATATGGCAAAAAAAGCAAAACCAAAACCAAAACCAAAACTGTCCCACAATCTCATTATCTTTTGATATTTACTGGGGAAAGTAAAGCTTTAGCAAACTTAAAGCATTGAGTCTATATTACTGGTAGAAAAATATCATCCCCCCAATAAGGAGCCTGTGCTGATATTTAACAGAAGAACCCCTCTAAGCATTCATTGTCTAATCCAGCTCTTATTGAAGTCCTTGAGGAAATTCCTATTAGTGAGCAGGATCATTCCTATTTCTCTTTTTAACAGATTAGTGTGTGTTTACATGAAGGCCCTGTAGGCACCAATTAATCTGTATTCATATAGCAACTGCAGAGCTTAAAAATCCCTGACACTCTCTTCTACTGGTAATACAAAAATTTGCCTTGGCAAGCAACGGGACTGAGTGCATCCATCTTTCTCAGATATTAAAATTCCAGTATTTATTTGTTGAAATGTAGTTTTTAACAAATATGATTCTAAATATTAAACAAGTATAACCCAAATACAGGGTAGTTTTAAGGTAGTACAGAGGAATCCCAGAGTTTCTGGTCCTGCGCACAGCTTCGCTCAGAATCCTCAGAAAGGAATTTAGCAAGTGTGTTCAACTTCACAGTTACACTGTCAAATCATGTGGGCAGAAGGCAAACAGTCAAGAATTACATGAGCCAAATGCTGCTGCAACTTTTCAGGAAATTCTGAGCAGCAGCAGTGGCAGACAAAGAAGAAAATCACAAAATAAAAGTTGTCAAAGTTCAATTGTTTTACCCAGGCGCCCTCCAAAGAGAAGCTTCTGGACTTTCTTAGCTCCTTGCCCATCCATACGGTTGCAGGCCTATAGAATGCCTGCTCCACATAGGGGAATACATCAGCATGATGGGAACAGCAGTGTTTTGTGGACTCCACAGGATATGTCCTGTTTTTTCAGAAGGTCCAATTTGCAGGATCGTTGACTGCACAATACATGGTTTTGGTTTTGAAATCAACCTACGGGGTTTCTTTAGGACAGTGCAGAAGAACATAGTGCACTCCGCAGCCCAGAGGTTGAAGGGAAAATAGACTGCTGGAGATCACTCCTTATTTTACTCAAGGATCTCAAGAACAGGATAGAGGCAGAAATCTTCCTTTCATGCAGCACCTAAAACAGGCAGCCAACAGTTTATACATATATATGTATATAAAAATATAAGATATAAAAAACCCCCACTCAAATATGTCGAGGAGCTTATTTCCCAGAAACCAGGAATTTAAATTATTATTTAGATGAATGGTGGGGGTGAACTGGGGTGGAGGGGGAAGGAGGACAAAACCTTATCAGTGTATTCTCTATTCCTGCCTTTTATCTGTGCTTAGTAAATCTAATCCTGCTGACTGATCTTCTTGTACATGTTATTGAACTGAGGACTTCTTTTTCTATGGCACGTCTTTACCCTGTTCCTTTCTGGTTTATATAGATTTTCAAGGCAAATGCAAATGTTACTGCAATAGACAGAATTACTGTGAATTACAATAATATTACACTGCCTGTGCAGGTTCATCTGGTGGGAGGCAGAGCTCTGATGCAGGATGTGGTGGCTCCTCACTTGAGCCTAAATGATACAGGTAAGCGGTGAATAAGGTAGGGGTAGAGAAAGCCTCATCAAATGAGAGCTGAAAAGAACTGCAAGTAGTAGCAATATGGTGAAAGCACTGCCATGAGGGAGGACAGTATGAGAGCATGGTTTATTTAGCATAGTAAAGAAAAAGCTGAAGGCAGTTTTGATTGTTTCCTAAAAATACACTAGCAGAGTGAGAGAAGTGAGAAAAGGAGAATAAATATCACCAAGGGAGAAGAGCTTCAGTTTCTAACCAATACCAAGACAGGGATAAACATATACAACGTCCAAGAATAAATTCAGGGTAACATTTTTTAAAAGTATAATGGCAAAGTCCTGAAATCACAGAATGGATGAAAAAAAATCTTCAGTGCTAATAAGATAGAATTTGTGGATGGTCTGATTGACAGAAACAAGGGAATATGTAATTCAAAATCTTCCTTTAGTCCCTCTAAGTATGACCCATAGAGTTTTGTGGAGGTGCGGGGGGCAAAGTTAGACAAACAAAAGATCTGGTTTTGGGCACACCTGGAACACACTAAATTGGCAAAGAAACAGGGAGTAAGATTGAAAAGTCCATTTAGGTGTTGTATTATTTCCAACATTAGTACGGTGCAGTTGGGTCATAGTTAATGATGCAGGAGCCATAGAGTTCCTGGGAAGCCATTTTGAGTATGAAGGTATTTTATATAAAAGGCAAAACTCTAGACTGCCTAAGGAATCCAGAAGGTCAAAGCAGGTTTGAAGATCTGTTATGAGTCACCTGGCCACTTCTGAGTGCCCTAGAAATATCAGATGTTTTTATGAATGTGTTTGGTCTGGCTGGGATGGAGTTACCTTTCTCCACAGTGGCCCTCACAAAGCTGTGCTCTGTATTTGTAACTAGTATGATATTGATAACACACCAATGCTATGCCTTTAATTAGTCACAAATAAAAATCATGATAGATTGCCTGCAGATAATCAGTATTTTTCATTGACATCTGCTATCTGTATTTTTGTTGAATTGGATCATGTATTGACAATGTCCCATGCATCAGACAGACCAGGAGTCTGTGTACCCTCTTTTTCCAGGACTAGCAATGAGTAGCCCACTCATCCTGGGGATTTAGGCTTCAGCTCAATTTCCCTGTTGTGCAGGAATCTTACATTTGAATTTCCTGTGCTTTAAGCAGGGGGTCTTTGAAATGAGTAACTGAATATTCATTAAGCCAGACAGAGTGTGTATAACCATAATGTAATGATTAAAACACCACTGTGCCAAGGGATGAGCCGAGCCTGTGTTTGAACCAGTGCTATAGCCTGCGACTGTGATTGTCTGCAGTAAGGAGAAATTCTCACAACCATTCTCTTTCTTACACCCTTATAAGAAAGTGCTGTGGCTCACACATACCAGTAAATCTTTTGTAACCCTCCCTGCACATGTACTCAGCCTAAGGAAAATGTGAGTTGATTGTAATAAAATAAAGAGGGTTTAGATTTTCCCTTACCTCATAATTGTAAATACCTAATGTCTACAGCAGAGTAGAAGCACAGGTGAAGGAGACGCACAGCATCAGGAGAGTGCATATCATGGGTCAGAAGATACCATGTCATTTGTTCAGGTGTTCAGGTCACTTGTGTTACCAGAGTAACTTACCCTGGTTAACAGAAAAGTGCAGGGAAAGTTCCCTGGTGCTGCTAGAACTTTTGGCAAATGCATATGCTTTATGTGTTTGCCAAAATAAGGATATGGATAAGCAGTTATCCAACTGCTTTACATTTCTGATGTTATGAATTCTTTATGTGTCTGCAGAAATGAAATGATCCCTTAAAATCTTAAAGTAGCTATTGATATATTTTGTCCATATTAAAATTTATTTAATCTAAAACACTTAATTGTTGGTATAAAAGGTGGTAGGTAGTTCTCATTTCAAACCACGGTCTTTGGTTGAAGTTGTCAGGGACTCTCATGGGGTTTTTTGCCCTGCACAAATCTTTTCAGCCAGTACGTGATAATTATCAGGATTTCTCATGTAAGTGGAATAAAAAAACTGGGCTTAGTTTGAGCTTCAGAAGCCTCAGGCACTGTCTTTCATTTGCCAGCTTCTAGCTATTATGTATTAGAAATATATGAAGGGCTCTGGGAGACAGGTGTACTTGATTTATTTCAATAGAGTATAATGCATCTTTACAGAGGTCACTGAAGCTGGAAGTAAAAAAATATGGAGTGATAATGCATTTTGTACCAGACTATGGATACTAACAACCCTACTTCCCATTGTGCTGTTAATTACATATCGAGGTAGGAGGGGCTCTCCTCCAATAGACACCACTTCAAGTATACTGTAATAAAAGAATAAACAGATCACAGCCCACATGATAAAAATGAATCCTATCATGATATCGCTGCCATGAACAACCAGATCAATCCCTAGGAATTCATTGTTTATCTGATTTTTCCAAGAAGGAGTTCCTAGTCCTGGTTTATTATGTATGGGAAGACCCTACTTTTTACACCACGCTGCCGCAGTGTGCTATTTTCACAGCCTCCAAGAGAAAGTTCCACAGGCAAAGGATTACAACAAAGGAGAGAGACCCTAACTCTGCCCTTCCACTACAGTTTAAGTTACATGAAGGGAGAGATGTTTGAACAGACATCAGTGTCACAGGTGCCAGTTGTCTGATTTATTCCCTCTCAGAGGAATGTACTGGCATCTGTGTGCATAGTGACACCCTGCCAGCTGGCCAGGAGGCTGTCCTCTCAGCTGTCCTTCCAGACAGATGAATTGCACAGTGCACATAGCTGCCTGCCAAAGGACAGACTTTCCAGGAGAAGGAGAGGGAAAAAGCACTTCACGTATTTCTGACAGTAGTTTTACTTAAAATTTGTTTACAGAATTAAGTTTATTGGACCAGCTTATAACCAAAGCCATCTTTCTGACACTGCAGTAAGTTACTTGGATTGTGCACCATAAACCAGAGCAATTCACATAAGAATTTACATTTTCTCTGATGTTGCTGAGTGAAGTATATTTTTCTCAGTGTGGTCATAACACAGTATGGGCAATATGATCTTACTTAATCTCCTTTTTTATGGTCCTAGATCACTCAGCTAAAATAAATACCCCTACCTTCAGGTAACTAAATTAAATAGCTAGGTTTTAAAGCCTAGCTTTTTAAAGCTTTAAAAGGTCTGAGCACTCAAAACTCTGATAGTCATCCACTTGTGAAAGTGTGCAACAAAACCTCAGCTGGTTTTAGGGGACAGACAATTGTTAAAACCATCACAACTCACGTGTTACTACCAGCCAATGAGCTGTCAGTGCTGACATACTGGTTTTTAATAGTTTCTATAAAATAAACCCAAATGGGGTTCTTTACTCATTGACAGTTTGAGAATCGTATGCAATTTAACTATAAAGTGAGAATGAGTATTCCTACTTTGTTTGCAGAATGAAAACACATGTTCTGGTGTGTAAGTAAAAGAATGATAAAAACAATATTTGGCTAAGGTTGAATTGAGCTAAGTCACTACAAAAAGATAAATACTGGGTGAAACTATTGCACAATATTTATAAGATTTTCAAGGTAGAAATATAACAATGGCATTCTGATACTTTGAGCAGTGGTAATGCTTTAAAAGAGCCTGGGAAGTGTTAATAGAAATGTATCTATTCACCCCTAGAATATGCACCTCTTTTTCAGAAATGAATTAGCAGTGGTTTTTTTTTTTTCATGTTTATACTCTTATTAATTATCTCCTCAGATTTTCAGTTCATTCTGCCCACAGAACTACACAGTTTGGCAGAGACTTTTACAATGCTGATCACATTGTTTGAATACAAGAAAAACTATCTATGCTTTTTTAATGATAGACGTGTCTGCAAATGTGAATGCTCATTGTTCATTCTCTTTACACCTCATGCCCTTTTACTCACATATTTAATATATTTCAGCTGAGTGAATTAAAAGCAGGATTAAAGAGAGTGAATGGTTGTTTCTGGCTCATCTGGGTTTATCTGGTGCATTCTAAGTAATATACCTGGTTTCTCCAGGGAGAGAAGAGTTTGTTTCCTAACCTTTCTGAAGCACGACTTCATACAGGCAATAGCCATAAAATCATAAAATCATAGAATAGTTTGGCTTGGAAGGGACCTTTAAAGGTCATCTAGTCCTACCTCCCCTGCAATGAGCAGAGACATCTTCAACTAGATCAGGTATTTAGGCATAAAACTGGTACAATGACCGGACTGTGTTTCAAGCTCTGTAGTGTACTCTGCTTTAAGTCCTATCCTAGGAAATTTGAAACTTCTCATTTTATGGTAGAGCAGCAAATGAGTTGCTGGATTTCATCTCTGCTGTCTATGTCTCAGGTAAAAGAGGAAATGAAGCAGTGTGTTACTCTTATCACTGCATCACTGAAGAGGAAGTAGTCTGGACATTTATGTGGTGTCTTAGCACATCTAAATGAGGTCTTACTCCTGCAATTATAGTGGTTTAAGTTTTAGTCCAAGGTTCACTCTTACTAATTCTTTCCTGAGAATACCAGCTCTGTACCTGAGCCAAGTCAATGGCATGAGTTACTGCATTCTTAACAGTAAACAAAATCATATGGCTTAGTTTGAGTCACACTCAAAGGATGTTTTTAAATATGTGAGAGGACTTTTCATTAAGGATAAGCAACAGTCACAGTAAAGAGTAAACGCGGCTTTGCTTTGCAATTAAAAGTGAACAGCTGGGGCAGTACAATCTTAAATCACCATAACTAGACATGCAAGGCCACACTATTCATGTCCGGAGCTCAAGTTCCCATTATTCATCCATTTATTTCCTACCCCTATTAGAATTTGGACCATGTTCATTCTGATTGAAATTGCAGGGTCTACTCACAAAAGCAACCTCTTCTATATATGTAAGTGTTTGTGACTGCTGAACTTTCACACCTGTTTTCTTGCTTTAATTAAAAATATAAATCTGTTACATTCCACAGATGGACACTGGCAACAGGAGCTTCTGTCATTTTCCTCCTCATGTAAAATACTGATGTCAGGCTCTGTGATGCAAAGTAGCAAAACACTGAGTGCAGAAGCCATCCAAACCTCATTTGGATTCCCAAAGGAATTTGACCCATCCTAGCAAGCACACTTTAGACTGATTATGTAGCTGTCAATTACATTGCTGTTCTGTGCTCTGAGATTACTCAGACTGTATTCTTTATCACAACCAAAATAAACCTACTGCAGTGGATTGTTTCTTCCCTACTAAAGAAATACATATTGAACATGCATAAGTAAGCTTAAGCACTGGATCTTTTTGCTCAGATTTGCCAGTGACATACCCAGTAAATGTCTGAAGTTCAAAGCTGACAACAAAGGTACAGATATAATTCTGCTTTGTGAGGTGAGGATTGTGACACTGTATAAACTTGGATTTATGAATTATGAAATGCAGTATTCATTGTGTATATATTATAGGATTGCATGACATTAACAGCCTTGGTCTCCATGACAATACCAGCAGAAGATGTTGGATGAAAAAATGGCTATGAAGAATATGATTTAAATAAATATCACAATACTTCTGAGTCTTTTTTATTTAACAGAATTTTTAACATGTTTAAAGTAACCAAACTATTATTTTCTGTCTTTATCTAACTAGACACAGTTTTCTCAGAGAGAGATCAACTTTTTGCTACCTGTATGTAAAAGCCAAGGCTGATTAGACAATCACGGCCAAATGGATTTAATTTACCCTGGACTCAGTTTACAAAACATTGTCACTCTAAAATGCAATTCCTCTAGTCAAAAGCAAGTGATTATATCCCACCCTCAGAGTTCTTGGGTTTCCCTCTTGATTGCAAAAACAGCCTCAGGTGACCAGACAGACAGAGACAGACACTATGGAGGTAGGTGACAGCAGTGTCAGTGAGTCAGGCAGGCACAAAATTCTCTGGGCACCCCTCTCTGAAAGCTGTACAGTTGTATTTTCCTTGTCCTCATCATGCCACTAATTAGGTGGATCTTGAATGGGCTCGTATTTATGTTGTCAAGTGGACATGTGGGTATAAGTACACTGGGACTTTGTATGGAGCTCATTAGCACCGTTGTTGTACAATCCAGTAATATCCATCATTTCAAAGCAGACAACAAAGACAACTTCATTGTCTTCGAATTTCAGTTCTTTCTTCTGGACCCACTCTTCATTTTCCCTTTCAGGACCATAGGTTCTCTGAACAGAAGATAAATTCAGTAATAAAACAAACCTAAATAAAACCATACAGGATGGTCAGTGAGGGCAGGACCATATAGTTTACATTAAGTAAGTTTGAAAGGAGTCACACAGATTATTTTAGGCTAACCATGGCTTTTTTACATTTTTTTAAATCAAATGCCTAATTCTAGCCTTAGATCTATTTTTATCTGTATGAACTATTCAGTGGGAGCATGCTGTGGTGCTGCCACTCTCTGTCACCTCACCACTTCATATTTGTAAAGTGATGCAATAGTAGTTTGGGGGCAGTATTAAATTCTTGTTATTAACTTAGTGTCTGATCTCTTTTTAGTCTTTAATATACACTCAGTTCCCAAATTGTCTCCTGAGAGAGAAAAAGCTCTATCATTCTGCTAATTTATGGCATGACAATTTGAGCAGAAATTACATGATGTGCTCTAAGTAACTCCTGCCTTGGAATAGATGCTCCTTGTTTTGTTGCTTCACATCCCTTTTGCTCTCACCTTTCACAAGGGATGATACCAAAAGAAGACCTCAGACTGTAAGACTCAGATTTTAAGATTTCATCTTTCTATAAGCAAACTGTTAATCAGAAAATATTCTGTTCTGATTTGTTCCTGTCACACTTGAACATCCAAACACTGCCTGAGTGCAAATAAAGATATCCTATATGAAACTCCTATGTAAGGATCCCTAATGTAAGAGGTACCTGAATGCTGTAGCTGCATATATTTTTTTCAGCCAGGATGCCTCACTTTGGTAGTGTCCATGCTGTCTGTGTTGGATAGGTAATTACTACATTCATTCCTAGATCTAGTACAAAGGATAATCAGTCTTCTTTTTTCCTCAGAGCTGGTTCTCCTAGATGACTTTGGTCTGCTACAAGATGACAGTGATGTGGCCTTCCATGGCATCCTTTGTCTAATAGTTCAGCAGCTGGAATATCAGTTTTGAGAAACATCACACTGAAACTTCTGATGACCCCTTTTGTTTCCCGTTTGAAAAAAACATTTAAAATTTGTTATTTAATTGACGATTTGCTTTTGGCACAGCATTATTGAAAAGTAGAACATTGCATATTTTAAAAATGTGACTTTTAATATTTTTTTTCCAGAGGCTTCATTTATTTGGAATCAGCCTTTCTAATGAATGGAATCCTAATCATATTAGGAAAATAACAGCTGCTCTTTATTCAGAAGGTGCTTCACTGGCATCAAATGTAAAACAAATACATGAAAATAATTTTTGTTTAAGAATAATGCATTTGAGGCACAACTATCATTTCAAAGTAGCTCTAGGGCATTATTAGGGAACCTTATTCCTAGACTTCATTAAACAAATAAAACCTTTTCAGAAAGATTAATTTCAATAATTCTGTATTAATAAAGATGAAGGCTCACTTTATCTTCAGATAATCATCCCCAGTAGGTACCATTGCTACAGTGCCTATAAAAGTCTTCTTACATTTAGAAAAAATGCAAAGTCAGGTTACATTTCCAAAGCATTGGCAATAAGGCTCTTTCCTGTTTCCCAGCTGGTCAAGAGCTTTTCAAAGTATCTTGGAGGTCCCTCTGATCTCAAAACAAAGTTAATGGTTTGACATGGTAACCAGCATTGAAATATGTGATAGAACTCAGTAAACCAAAGAGAAAAGAAAACATTTTCTCAAATGTCTTGTGGGCAAACAACTTCCAGGGAACACTGGACTTAATATCATTTTCAAGTCTAATTCATTTTTTTGTATGTTTTATCAGCTGCGTGTTTTAGAAAGCCAGAGTCAAACTGAAACCAGAATGCCAGGTGGTTGCAGAGAAAGATAGAAACCCATTACAAACAGAAATACAATCAGTTTTCCCTTAAACAGGGACATAGAATACATTAAACATTTTGATCAGCCCACGTTTTAAAGAAGTTCTGAGACATTTCTTTTTTTTATTGCCACAGTTGTGAAAAATACCTTTCACAAATGATTGTGACTTTTCATCACAAAAATGAATAGCTAGCATATTGCATCAAAATATTGCCATATCCAGAAAATATTTTTTAATATTTTGTGTTCTTTTGAGAAAACTAATCTTTTTCTGAGGCTTCTTTTCATAGTTTGTTTTTAAATTACCATGGGACAACTACAGCTACACTTCTCAGATTTTTGCTTATGGGTTCAAAGATGTTCTGTAGCAGCTGTTCCTTCAACTTCTCCTAGAATACAGAACATGCTGCATCATATCCAGCAAAAAATTAAGTCTGTGCTACCAATGTCCAAACTAGTTATTACCTCCTCAGTGCATCAGCTGAGGAGTTTAGGTGTTCTTAAATCTTCAGGAAATAATCCTTTTCCCCTCTTTTTACAACATCAAAGCTTTCTTGAGCTCAATCTACGTGGATACATCAAGACAGGGAAGCAGCTCTCCAGCTGCATGCACGTTATTCCATCTCCCACAATATTTCAGAGGCAGACACACCAAAGACCCTTCCCACTCTCCCCTGTGCAGGAGGAGGTAGGCTCATAGGCTGCCTAACAAGGCAAAGAGCCGTCTACTTTAAGCCCCTGTCTCCATGCAGACTTAAAACTGAGTCATCTACTTCAGGAGCTGCATAAAATATGCTGGAGGACATAAATAATTCGCACAGCTCAAAAATTAGATTCTTTACTGGCTTCTCTTCCCCACAGAGAAATGAACCCATCCTGATCAGCAGCTACTCCCAGCCTGGGCTTAGAATCAGGTTTTACTTTTCTTTACATGCACTGATAGACAAGGAGGTACCTGTCACTTATCTAATCAGAAAAGAATAGACTTGCTAATTTTATTTGAAAGCAGAAGTGGAGAAATGAAAACAAAACATGAGTCTGCATTTGCAGTGAATATACTGAAGACTTTATTCAAAATGCAAAAAAAGCCCCAAACCTGTCTGTATTGAAAAACCTGTAAAAAGCATCCAGTATTTATAAATCTGAATTTTAAAAAATATTCTTTTAATCACAAGCACATACCAACACACATACAGGTAAGTCACAGGAGACAGAGAAGGTTCTGAGCTCACAGCCTTACCCCAGTGGTTTGATATTTGCTATCTCTCTTCTTACCCTCTTCTCATTACCCCAAAATCTTTTTCTCAGGCCCTGATCTAGAACTCACCTGGGAGCAGTGGAAGTCATTTCACCACTTTAGGGGCACTAGTCTGAGGGCTTTTTATTTTCCTGACTGCATCCCTTCTTCTCACTGCTGCAGTGTTTTTGCACCGTTGCAGTCCAGCTTTTACTGTTTAACTTATAATTCCAACAACTACTGGTGTCAGCAATCTGAGTTTCAGCAAGAAATACGGACACATCATGCAGTGTTATATACAACTATTCCCTGAACTACATTGAAATAAAAATTTCCCTGATACCTGCACATTTGGAAACTTATATGTATACCCATTTTTCTAGCACTAGCAGAATTAAGTTAATGGAGAACCTCACACTTCCTTATTGTTAGCATCTCAGAATTTTAAGGAATATGAATTAGATCTGATGGCATTATTATTTGCACCTAACTTTTCTGGGGAGTCTTACCTATTTTTTTCCAAATGTCAGACTCTAATCCAAATCAACTCAGCAGAATAATGCAATGATCACCAACATCAAGCAGTTCAATTATTAGAGGACTCTGCTCTTAAGCTTCTCCACTGACACTAAAATGTGTCAAAAATATGAGTTGTCTATCTGCAAAGACCGCGTTTCATGGTGGAAATGCCACAGATAACAAGAAGATAATGAAACTTACTAACGAAGAATATCAGAAAAAACCCCTTGATTAATGCACAGTGATGTTTTCAGAAATGCTTTCAGAGACTAACTACTGTATTTTCAAATTTTCATAGGCCAAACTACTGTAACCTAGTGGCTTGACCCTGCAAATGCTTCCATACATATGGTTCTTTATAGCACTTTCTGAATATATTTATGCAGCTTTAGGTGCTGAAGTTAAAAACAGAATGAAAAAGGAATGTGAATAATCTTTGATCTTACACATGCAGGAAGCATCCTTAAGGAAATCTCAAGCTCAATGTCCAGAGTCCTTGACACCAACAAGGTTTATCCTCTAAATAAAATTCACAGTAAAATTTTATTAATCATCATATATGCTTGCTTTCTTTAGTGCATTCTATTAAAAATGCTTGTAACATTTTTCTTCTAGAAAATAAGTTAGTCTAGAAAAAAATCATTTATTGTTTCTAGAATACAAATTGCTGTGATTTAATTATTCTATTAGACGAGACAAATGTGTTTGATACATGTGTTAGGCAAAGATTTGGAGAGTCCATTCATGCATAGAAAATGGACACATCCCTTGAGAACAAATGCATCATTCTGTCCCATTCCTGGTTAAAAAAAAAGAGAAAGAAAAAAAAAAAAAAGGCTTTTGCTACGGCCTAATTAACAGAAAAGACAGCAGCAATGTTACAGAAGTCCAACATTTCAGCACTTGCTCAGCTGAGGGACACTGATGAGAAAGGGTACACTGCTTCTTAAAATGTAAGGAGTAGGAAAAGACAGAAAAAAGAAAAAGAACCTGATTCAAAGTCAGAACGAACAATGAATTCATCAGGCTTTAGATCAGCACAAGAAGAATGAATGAAGTGTAAATGCACACAATGCTTCAGCAGCATTCAAATCTGTGAGGGATGTGCACAGACACTATATGCAGAAATGAACACTTTTCTTCAAATAGAAAACTTATTTTGGTATCATGTTGCAATCTACTTTTCTTCTCACAAGTGTAAGAAACAAGTTATTCAGCTTAACAAGGATGAGTTAGCATGAAAATATCTGCATATTCCTTTTGACTGGAAAGATTTCCAAGATAAATCAATGTCACGTGACATTATCAGTGCAGAGCATTAAGAACATCTTTTTAAATTGCATTTTCAAGCTGATGTTTGCATACTATTTAGACTGGGAAAGTGCTTATGCAAAGACACACATTGCAACAGTCAAATACTTTCAAAAACTTATTTTCAGAGTAGATAAAAAATGCAGGAAAGAAATTGTCTATTACTACTCAGGAATCTGTAGTAAATGTAGTTTTTCTGATTTCCTGTGTAGCAGAACTCCTTCCAGGTGATCTTCAACTCTTATTTTCATGCAAAAGTTTAATTCTGATCTTATGAAAAATTTTAGAATAAGAAAAAGTAAGAGGTCCATAGAATCTGGTATTAAGCAGCGACTAAGCAGAACTCCCAGGACAATGTAATAGCATTTTTCACATGAACCCATTTGCTTCCTTTATAACCTTCAAGTTACAGTTGATAGCAAATTCCTATGTTAATTTTGCATAGAAGTAAAACAACTTTCTCGTAATGGACAATTTATAACATCTCATTTCTTCCCCTAAATTAAACAGACTCTATCTTCATAAGTTCTCCTTCTTTAATCACTTGTGAATGCTAGCCAAGTATTTTACAGTCTAACAGTAGTAATAAGTGTTTAATTTGCAAATAGCTTAGTCCCCTATGTTTTCCAAAGTACAAATAGTATTTTTATATATATATACACACATATATATGCATATATATATATATGTATATAGATAATAAAATATTTTTGCAAAAGAAAATACTGCAGGAAGTAAGGTGATGTGTGTTAGATGTTGGTATACTTTGTGCTTCTGGATAGTTAGCTTGAGATTCATCTTTGTGTGACAGAAATCAACTACTCCTTCCAATGTTTTTAATTTGATTGAGACCATTTAAGTGCAAGACAGTATAAAAATACATGTGTTATACTCCCTCCAAGCACCATGGCTGTAAAAATAATTGCAGATGTAATTTATAGCTCAGAAAACGTCAGAGTTATATTTGCAATGATCAGGCTCTGGAAGAATATATTATGACAGCCTCAGCCACAGCTGGGTTTGGGTTCCCTTCTCTGCAGTCTTAGATGAAGGAAAAGCAAATCCCATGCGATAATTCTGGTTCTGTTCAATCCAAGATGCATTGCAATATCCGGCTTCTCCATAGGACCTTGAATTGCCCAGAAGCTCCACCAGACTAAAGTGACACTGCCATTTAATCTAATTTTAAAGGACTGTGAAAATTTCAGAACTGTAACATGCATGTTTTGTGTGGCTGCTCACCTCAATATGTAACTTTAATCAATTCAACCATCTGAAAAAGGTATTTCAGAAATTCTGACCACAAAGAAATCTAGCTGAAGGTAGGCAGCTATCTGCAGGGGTGTGCCTGTTAACTTCTGCAGCTTTCTGGGCCTCAGAGGTGGAACCAAGGCTGCAGTGGCCTGCAGGTTTTTTTTCCAGTTGCTCAGATTTCAAAGCTCTCTCCAGAGCAGAGCAGGCACTTACAAGAACCCTGTGAAGGAAGTACACTTCTAATTTAGAGCCATAAGTGGTTCCTATGTCCTGTGAAACAGTAGAAAAGCTGGAACATGTTCAGGTGATGAAAACTGATGTCCTTTCTTCTAGGATAACCTGTGTATTTTCATATGATGAGAGAGTTTTTTTTTAAAAAATAAAATCCCCGGAACACACCAGCATCTTTATTTATCTAATGGGACATTAATACCACTTTTCCGGTGTTTGGATCCAGGTTCTGGAGCTAATCTGCCCAGACTGGAGGAGTTCTGGTAATGGGTCCTAGTTAGATCCTCACCTGTGGTCCCATCCTAAAAGCCACCATGGGTCACCCTGCCAGTGTGCTATTTGCCAAGGAAGGAGAATCAATAGGTCCTGAAGGCCATCAGAGGTCTGGGTCCGGCTTTGTAATCTGCAGTTTTATGCAGGAGAACCAACTGGGACTGACACATCATGTCCATACAGACAATACCTCCCAATATCTGAGAGAACTGACACCCAGTCCTTGTGGGGCTGTTATTTGTTTTCTCTCTCCCTGTGTCTGTGTTGGACTTTGAGAGCATCATATAGTCTTCCCTTTACCTCACACTCACTCTTGTGAGGAGTTGGGAGGCCGGGAGTGCCATGGGAGTACGAGCGTCTGCGTCACATCCCTAGGCAGCTCCGGAGGAGTAACTCCCCACCCAGGCTGGTTGCACAGGCAGGCACACCTGCCCACAGCCCCCACCTGGCTGCGCAAAAAACACCCAGATCTGGCAAATGGAGGCTTGGCCATGTGTCCCTACCACCCACCAAATATGTCTCCATTAAACAATTCACCCACCAGCTGCTCCCATTTAGTATTGCGGTGAGCTGGAAACACACAGCTCCACAGGAGAGTTAACTTTGCTTAACTTAATGAAGGTTATCTTAGAGCAAAATGGGGACTGACTCCTCTTGAAGCCTGTAGGACTCGAAAACAAGCTTTCAGACTTGCCTTTCCCCTTCAGGAATACACCTTACACAGAGCATCCTGCATCCATACAACACATATAAATAATAACAAGTTTCCTCTGAAAATGCACTTCAAGATCATTCTGTATTGACAGAGTTCAACTGGAGTATTTTTCTTTGTTTGCTGAGGAGATAGATGTATAGATACATTCAGGTGAAAAAACAAAGGAAATTTCTAATAAAACAGCAACAAGAGCAGGTTTGTTTTCTCTTGGTTTTTTTCCACTCCCTGCTAATGGATGTCTTCTGCTCATTGTAGGTGTCATTGTGCTGATATATTCTTTTCATATATTTCCACATTCCTCGAATCAATTCTAAGCAAAAGGCACTGGAACTAGGTTTGTCAAAACAAAACTACCCCTTGGAGCCAGTGAAGCTTTGACATCACTCTAGGATGTGCCAAATGCACTCATTTACTCAGAGCTCATTCTTGGATACTATTCTCTCTGGAGAGCAACTATACATCAAACAAATGCTTTGTAAAAAGCTCTACTCATGGCTCTATGACAGATTCATTTCTAATATCTGTAAGGCACAACTTCTAAAGCAGGATTTCATGTATCAATAGATTTTACTTCCAGAAACATTGCTATGATCATGAACATTTCTTAAGCAGCACGCACAAAGTCACCAGGCAAAAAAGCTGCAGTTGCACATAAATAACATCCTTTTCCCCCTGTTCTCTGAGAGGGTTTGATTGGTGTGGTCTTACCTGCCAAACTAAGCTGAGGAGCCTCAGTGAAGACTGTCAGATGAAATAGAAACAATTAAGAACAATTCAAGAACACTTTTAATTCAGAGGCTGCCTCTTTTTACTTGTATCAAAATCCAGACCCTGTAAAGCAATTCAAGTTAATGAATGTTTCAGTGTGATGCCAGAGTGAGATCAGAGTATTAGCAAAAAAAATCTGTATTAATTCTTACATGTAAAGGTAAAAATGAAGCAAAAAATGTAAACACACACCCCCCAGAAATCAATTTTTCAGAAGATACTCTCACTGATTTTTACTAAATAAATTTCAGTGTATACACAGTGTTCTACTTGTGTCTTTTTTTCCTAAGTAAAATCTAAACTAGCTCTGTCTGGAGATTAAGTTCTTCTTTAAAAAAGTGTTTGTCACATCTGAAGCCTGAACTGACCATCACAGTTGCCTGTTAATGAAGATAATACAAAAAACTATGCAGAAGGGGCAAAACTGAACAAGAAAGCAAAAACCAGAATCCCCTCACTAACCTCTTCAAACTGTTTGGATGTATTTAATGTATATTAGCAGTAAGCAAGAGGCAGCCAGAGGCCCCAGTGAGTTTGGAGCCCTCACTGTGCTGATTATTGTATGAACATAAACAGGAAATATTCCTTCCCTCAAAATCACTACAACTGAGACATCAGCAATGCACATCAGGGCTTGCAGGAAGCAGTGTGGAAGAAGGATGCTGAACCTGAGGGCAACTAATTGGAACACAAGACTGTGAAATCTATTGGCTGAACATTCAGCCGCAAGCTGTAGAGATTTTTTTTTATTCCATAAAACAAGTCGACAAGAGCTACAAATGAATCACTTGCGGCCTGTCTACTTAAGGACTCTCATTAACCACGGGTATCACAGTGAAGATGGATCTTAAGACAGAAAGGAGAGGAGACCAGGGTAATGGTTGTGTCTAATGACTTGGTTGTAAAGGCACAGAATCTAATAAAGCACAAGTTAATAAGATCTCACTACGAGAGAGCTTAACATGACAGAAAGGCATGGTGATGACAGAATTTCTATAACCAGGTTATATAAATAACGTGGGTTGGTAGGGAGAGCCGTGGACAGAACTCTGCATTAAATATTAAGCACTTGCATTACCTGAGCTAGAGGATCCATTGCAGCAATCAGAAAATTGTTGCATACCCTTAATTTCATTGGTTAAGCTATTAGAAGGGGAAAGAAAAAACAATAAATAAAGAGTTCAGTTAAAAAATATTTATAGTATCTGAGCTCTGGGCCCATTCCTGTGCTGCTGCTGCTCTGGTTATCTTTCTCAGTACATGAGGGGTTCTGATCAGAGCCTATCACCCCTGAATCATCCTTTCTGACAGGCAGGAGCTGTGTGAGAGGAGATAGACTTATCATTACAAAGTCAATGACCTGAATTTTCCCAAGACTTCTAGTAAAAACAGAACATGATAATGAAAGTCTTTGCCTAGCTAGTAGCTAGTTACAGTTCACTATCTTTCTTAAAATGCCAACAGTAAGTAACTAAGGATGGAAAATTGCTCAGGGAGAACACTTTCATCCTTTTTCCAATGGAAATTTTATCTGGGAGAAGGAGACTGTTGCAGTTTGACCAAAAAAAGAAAAAAAAAAAGCATAGTTGCTGGTAAAACAGAACTTTATAGGACATGTAAGCAAGACATCAGGATTTTAGGACAGTAATTAATAAAGTCACTTGCTATATTATTTCAGCTAATGCATCCTATGATACATTTGCTGAGACTAAAGCATTTTGTGAGTCACATTCATAAATATACAGTATAATGCCTAATGACTTTTATCACATTTCAAAGATTGAAGATTGTTTTCCTCTCTCTTGTTCTGGTTAGGACACTGATTTAACCATAGCCCAGAAAAATATCTTGATTGTAAATTCCAGCCATGTAATTAAAAAAAAAAAAAAAAAGGAGGAGAAGAAGAAAAGAATTAAAAGCAGAAAAAAAAAATAGTAGAGAAGATGAAGCAGGAGTTCAGGGAATTTGGCATTTCAAAACTGGTATTAAGTAAATTATTATGACTTGAAAAAGAAAGGTAGAAGAAATATTTGCATAGCCACCACTATTGGGGAATCTGAAAAATAGAAAACAACTCTGGCTAAAAGCACGCTGATTTCCAGGGCAGGACAAAATGCTCCCCCCAACTTATTATGGCTGCTGGCCTGACCGTCCTCTTCTCCCACTTCTCAGCTCCTCTTGCTCACTCCTCACCCGGCGGTGATGGCAGATGGCTACGAGCAGCTGGAACAGGCTGCAAGGAATAGGTGTGTTACCGAGCACAGGTACTCCAGGATGAGCTGCTGGAGGCAGGGAGATTACCCAAGGTTTCTGTCATTGCTGGGCAGCAGCACGGCGACCGTGGCTCCCCTCGTTCCTCCCAGTATCCTTGATGGGAAGCATTCTGGAAAGCGTCTCTTGGAAAACAGGCCTGCTGAAGACAGAAAACAGAGTAAACACGGCAGCAAGAAGTGATCACTCCATCTTTGCTCATCGTGCCTCTGACAGATTCACATAGACCTGACATGACAGTTGCCTACGACTTGCAGAGCCCCACAGCCAAGGGGGAGGGGGAGGGAGGGCAAAGTGGGATAAATAATGATACATCCCCAATAATAAGGCAGTGGCGTGGAAATCTGTCAAAAAACACACACTCCTGATAATAGGAAGAAAGCAAGGCCTGATCATGTTTAATACAAGGCTGGAGTTAACACATTCTGCTACCTGGGAAATAAACCAGCTCCTTTCTTCAGGAGCAGAGGTGCCCCTCCATCTGCATAATAGCTGTGCACAGCTTGGGATCACTTGATCTTCCAGACACCCCTCTCTTCCTCAGCTGGGTTGTTATCATCCTCTGTTATTATCTTCATATTTCCCCTGGTTATTATCAGCATGTTACCTTTGCCTTTATGTCGACAATCTACCTGGCAATTTTCTCCTCTCCAGCTGGCTTCTGTGTTTCCTAGGTAAGAAAACTAATGTTCTTTGCTCCAGAGTGAATGTCCTATTCATTATTTTCAATGTACTGTGACACAGCAACACTGAATATCAAAAGCCTGCAGTAAATTCTCATCTATTTCTCAGTCATATAGAACAATTAAGCAAACAGCACAGATAGCAACCTGCCTTTTATCTTCCCTACTGAATTTAGGTTTGACTGTGCTGCATTTAACAATTGCCCAGACCCGCAATGCAAATGAATGTGTGGATAAACACTGTTTAATATTGCACATTATGATGTGCCAGAGAGCACTTCCATTGTACCACATTGTTGATGGTAACCCAGATAAATCACTTTTCATACCCAAACAAGCTGAAGCAGAATACAATTAGTGAAAGAATTGCTGCAAAGAAACTCTGTACTGATACTGTGATCAGCTGTCTGCATCCATACAGCTCCCACACTGGAAGGGAAATGAACTCTTGCTAAGGGTTTGTCTTGGACTCATTCTGTGCTCTCAGTCAAGTCTCTGGAGGTAGGACTGCCTTGATGTCACAGTCTGGGTATCCTGTTTCCCCCAGAGTGGTACTGAAAACTGTAGTCACCAGCATCTCACAGAATCAGAGAATGGTCAAGGTTGGAAGGGACCACAGTGGGTCATCTAAGCCAACCTCCCTGCTGTAGCAGGGTCATCCCAGAGCACAAGGCACAGGATTGCATCCAGACAGTTCTTGAATATCTCCAGTGAGGGGAACTCCTCAACAATCTCAAAATCAATCTCAAAAAACTTAACAAAAGCAATAAAAAAGATTGACCTACTTCAGAAGAAGTAACTGAGTGCTTCATCATTCTTGACAATCACACTGAGGTACACAGTGGTCATTTGGTCTTTCAGTTAAGTAAAGGTTAAATTCCCTCTTGTCCTATAAAATTGACCATTACCACAGTAAAAGTCTTTCACCTTTTTTTATAAATGCATCAAAATCTGTAGACCTCAGCAAAGACACGTGATCAGTAGCCCGTGTTTCTCATGCTTAGAAACTTAAGAGTTCTGCAAACTTTACCAAAATGGAGGTCAAGCTACCTCTAAATCGAAAATCAAGTTATGACAACCTTAGATCAAAATCCAAATAGGAAATATCCACTTAAAAGTAATAATTAAAACTAATAAATAAAACAGCAATTAAGCCAGCATTATTTACATTGTTTCTTCATTTAAAAACTACAGGATTATAAGAATTTAAATGAAAATGTTGTTGTCAATTTCCATTTGAAAAGGCTATTTAAGGAGGGCTTAATGACTTCAGTTTTTTAAAGTCATTTCGTACTCATGGTTAATTAAATGCACAAGGACTTCCACTGAGAATCAGGATGTTCTAAATAATGTAATAATAACTTGTGTAACCAATTACTGTAAAATAAAACTGGATTATCCAATATGACCTGTCTGGCTTCGGTATTCATAATTTTAAATCCCTTTTAATTAAATCCTCAGGGTACTATATTTAACGTAAAACAACCATGACCTTCTTTTTAATATAAATGTAGTAGCCATAGTGGGTCAGGGATGAATTTTGGTTCCACAACTGGATGACTCATTCATCAGAAAATTTTCTGGGCTGTCATCCTATTTAAACAACATTATGAGCCAGTTTCTCAGCTGGTGTAAATAGGGTGTTGTAAATTGACTGTAATGGCACTAGGGCTTTCTACCAATGCTCTTTATTTCTAAGCAACAGAAAACAGAGGAAAGTGTGCATGCATTCTTTGATTTACTAATGAAGATGAGGTTTATTCTGAGAAAAATATGTCACCTCTTCCCCCTCCCTCCTGTGTTTTTTGGTTTGGTTGTTGGGGTTTTGGTTGTTAGGGTTTTGGGTT
>QWTY01009448.1:24882-37820 GCA_008033365.1 Pseudorectes ferrugineus
TATGATGTTAGCAATCTACCTACACATGCTATAATAGTTTTCCCCTTTTTCTGATTTTTTTCTGCCTATTTTTAAACCAGCTGAACTATCTTTTCTGCACAGTGAAGACCTGTATGTTATATCCTCATTTTGCTTTTTCATTTAAGTAGTTGTTATATTTATAAAACACAGATTTTCTCAAAATATAAAAAGTCAGGACTTAAATGCAGACACACACTTAAGTGCAGACACACAGACACGCTTAATACCCAGTCATAGAAAATCTCAAAATGAATTTATCATATTTTTTCAAGTGACGCTGATGAACCTTTTAAGATGTCTAAAATATGCTGCAGTTAGTATAGGCAAAATGTGTTGCACATGAGATTAATAGACTGAATTTCATCTATGCTACACTAATCTGAAAAAAAAAAAAGTGGGCAAGACCAAGAAATGATCGGAGCATATTAGAAGGCTGATTGTGGATAGCTCATTGCTCTTTTTTCCTTGTCATTGCCCTTCAGAGGATGCCTACAGAAGTTTAAATAATGACTTAAGACCCTGACACTAAAAATGTAACAGAATTATGTAAAAACCTATTCAGATTTTTAACTTATGTGCTGTTTTCTTGTGAAGGCAAAGTATGTAAGGGCATCACTGATGAACAGATCAGGGAGTCCTGACTTCAGCACTGGGCAGGTACACAAAGCATTTATTGCGATGCAGCTAACATTCCTTTTTGCTAATCAAAAATTATCGACTATTAAACAATATTTAGGACCTTTTCATTCACAAGGCCACTTGATTCCTTCTTTCTGGAACACTAAGCAATCTATATGACTTAATATTTATTCTTTTATAAGAAGATTTTATTGTATGAAGAATATGGTCCCAGAATACATTCTGCCATATTGTCATGGTTTAGCAATGGTACTCCCCAGTTCAGAGTTCCCACTGAGACTCAACTGGAAGGGACCCCTTCTCCCTGGAAGACATTCCCTTTCCCCTTTCCCCTTTCCCCTTTCCCCTTTCCCCCAGCCCCAAAAATGACAAGGCAGTACAGAAAAACCTCCAAGTCCTAACTATGACCCCTCCTGGCTACTGCAAAAATTAACCCTGTCCTGGCTGGAACCAGGACACATATATTACTTCTGTCATATCAGAAAAAAAAATCCTTTTCCCTGCTTCTTTTAAAAACTAACACACAAAAATATTATCTTTAGTGGACCTTACTCTTTTGGGATTGAGGTAATAGGACAAGAGAAAATTGAAGAAAACTGTTACCTACTGCTGTGGACTGAGTAGAAATGCATGCTGCAACTATGAAATTTCAAATATAAGACAGAGATACATAAGGAGAAAAAAAAAGTCATTCCAAAAAAGTTAAGGTTTGGTAACAGATGTGTTTTTATTGTTTTCATATTCAGTCCTTTATGTTAATATACGAATATGCACTGCGTGCACATCATGTAATCAGCTCATAGGGTAAGCATTAAATTAGATCCTATTTTCATGCTCAGCACATTGATGAGGAGATGAACAAAACACATATCTCTGATTTGTAATTCTTTATTTCCAGTGGGGAGTTGTCCAGAAGTATTAAATCAAGAGCCACTGAACCATCCTATTTCTATTTGTTATTGTTGAATAGATTTTATCCTTTTCTTTCTCACTTACTCATGCTTTCTTAGTTTTCTTTCTTCACCAACACTTTTCATTAGCTAACAAGTCTACATGTGCATACAAACGTAGAAATAAATGTATGTGTTGTATTTTTCCAGTGACACCAGGAACCTTTGGATGATGATCTAAATAAATAATTGTAATATGTGTGTGTGTTGTGCTCTCTTAATTTTCTATCCTGTGTTTGTAAGAGTTGTAAGAGTATGGACATTACAAATAATCTGTTTGACCAGCAAAGAGAGAATACTATAGATCTTAAGGAAAATCGGTTTTCTTCTTTTTTTTTTTTTTCCCCTGTGTCTCCATCATTAATCCTTCCCTGGGTAATACTTTCCTCTTGCTAGGAAAATAAAACAAAATAAAACAAAACATGAACTAAACCACAGGAATGCTTCGTTACCATTTGAAGGTGTTAAAATATCACAGATACTAAGATACAAGACTATGTAATTTCTTGCTGTAGAGGTAACTGAAGCGGAATCTTCTTTCTTTATATTAGTGTTTGATCCCCTGGCTATTTTTCCAAATAAATTAGAACTGAACACATTTCAATCATCCTGGTGTGCTCTAGCTATTGTAAGCAGCAGCTGCATAACTCTTCTCAGCCACAGACAATCTCTGAGCCCTCTTCAGGGACAGTCTTAGGTAGGTTTTCAGACACAGCTCTTATATATCACTATAGTGAAAGTGGCACTTTCTTTTTTACACAGTCTGGTCTCCTGGTTGCTTCTAAATGCTCCTTTGCATCACTGGATAGAATGGAAATATTTTCTCATTCTAAGTACTTATCTTTGTCCCCAGTTAATGTTAAGGCAGGAACTAACTCTATAAACAAAAATATTACAATGATGACATTCCAAAGTTTCAGCTGCAAACTGCCATCTCTACTGTCCTTCATATTTTTAGTCTTTCAGATGAAAAAAGTGGGTAAAATTTTGATGAGAAAATATGAATAAATTTGCTGAAAGTATGTCCTTCCACTGAAGATTTTCCATTTATCTTAGAAGAAAACCTGTTAGCTACAATTTCTTACGTTGCCTTTGCTTAGAAAATAGAATAAACTTCATAACTTGATGTCAGGAATATGGCTAGCAATAGACCCCCTATTACCTCTGTCTTAATCCCTATTCTTTAACGACAAGATTACTGCAGGAGTCTTTAATAATTAATTTTGCAAAAATTCTCTTTTTTAAGGTCACACTGCAGCTCTTACCACAAGTTACCTTACATGTATAAGATGCATAGATACATCAGCACTTTCTAGGAAGGACAGTAGAACAATATCAAAGATTAATAAAAATCTATGAGAAGTAAATATAAGAGATTAATAACAATAGTGTGAATAAGGTATGTTATGCAGAATAATATTTAAGTTAGATAATGTAACTTAGTTTAAGTGGCTCATGGATAGAATGTCCCACTTCTGTCAGTCTGTCAAAAGTACAAACCAATTATCATAAATCAGACAAAGGCAAAACATGAAACCAAAAAAAGAAAAAACCCAAACCAAACCAAACCAAACCAAACCAAACCAAAATCTCTTTTGTTTCATGTTTAGTTTATTTACACATTTATTAAGAAGTTATAAGCTATCTATATTCAGAACCTTTTGCTTTTATTTGGTGGGAAAGATGAGAAAAGGAGTCTAAATATGTAAAACCTGAGAAAAACATAGTTGCAATGAAGTTTCACACTCATGGTCTCCAAAGCACGTATGTAGCTGTCACCATCACAGCTCATAGAAACTGCCTACGTACAGTCACAAGTGCTCAGGGTTTACCAGGAGCCAAACAGGCAGATGGATCATTCTCTGTATATGTGTCTACATAGTTTTACTCTTGCTGCCTATCACTGATTATCCTCCCTCCATCTGCAGGCTCCCTTCAACTGCATGTTTTTTTCCTTTTTGAACCCCATAGCAAGCTATTATAAATAGGAGAACTGAAGTGTGGGATGATGTGGTGTACATGTACTCAGCATGCACTTGACTCAGCTCCAATGAGCATGACACTGGATATATGTACACGTTATCATATAAATTTTTTCTTTCGTTCATTGTAAGTCCCAGCTCGTACATCCACCACACTGCCTGCATTTTGGTATGCCTTGAAATTCAGCTTTGGAATGTGGCAATTGGCATGCTGATAAAGAAACTTGGTTGGAATATATGAATGTAAGAATATCCATATTAGGTCAAACCAACTGGGGTCTACTCCAGTAAATTGATTCTAACAATGGACAAAAGTCTGGACGACGTGATACCAACGAACAGCAACAATCTATATCTCTCCTTATCATTCTCCTCTCCTCCAGGTAGTTCCATTTCAGAGACCTGCTGAGCCAGATGAGGGGCTTTCGTGTTTGGTAAACCTTGATAGATTTCTTCTGCATAAGCTTGTCCAATCTCCCCTTAAGTCCACAAAGATGTTTTACATGCAAGATATTCTTCAGCAAGAACTTGTTCCTGTCTCGTGTCTTGTATAATCAACTATCAACGATCACCTCTCCTCTTAAAAAAAGGTGAGTTCTGTGAGTTTCATTTGACTGTCTCTTGTTCAACTAGAAGAGACTGTGAACAGTTTAATCTCCACCCACTGTCTTCATATCACTCAAGAGTTTTTTAAATTTCTATCACATCCTTCCCCCATGTCAACCCTTTTCCACACAGAAGACTTGTATCTCACACAAGAGTTCCTTGTATGAAAGCTGTTACAGACAGTTGATCATTCTTGCCACCTTTCTCTGCATTTTTTCTAGCTCTCCTTCATGAATTTGAGATGAGAGGCTCAGGACTGCATGGAAATTTCTGGGATATGTCTGAATCCATGACTTTATATGGTGGAAATGATCTCTGTTTTGCTCTTACTTTCTTTATAATTCCTAACATTTGCTTTGTAATGGCTACTGAGCACCAGCTGACATTTCAGTGCAAATCTCTTTCTCAGTAACAAAAAATTTCTCCTGACTGGCAACAGTTATCTCAGTGCACTTTGTATACGAAAGTAGAATTCTTTCCTTCTTCCCTTCCTTTTACATTTAACTATGCTGAATTTCATCTGCCTTTTTTTTTTCTCTTTCACTTATCTCATAAAAACCTTCCGCAATTTTTTCTAGTCAGACCTCATCCTACCTTGAATAATTTAGTATCATCACCCAACTTTCTTACATCGCTGCTCACCCTGTTATGCAGGTCACTGATAACCATATCAAGCAGAACAATCCCCTGCACATATTCCTGTGGAATTCTACTGCTCATCTCCCTTCACTGGGAGAATTGACTATTTACTCCTACTCTCTGTTTCCTGTTTTATAACCAATTATTTATCTAATTAGTGACCTTTTAATCTCTTATGCATGGCTGCTTAATATCTAAATCCAAATAGATTATATCAATCAGATCTGCTTTATCCATATGCTTGCTGACCCTTTCAAAACCTCCAATAAATTTTCAAGACAGCAGTTCCCTTTGCAAAAGCCATGCTGACTTTTCCAAGGTAAAGTACATCTATTCATATCTGCACCAATTCCATCCTTAATTATAGTTTCTCCTAATTTTCCTGCTGTAGACACCAGGTTTACAAGCCAGCACATCTGCAAATGTTGTGTAGATTTTTTTTCTTTAACTGGTGTTTTGTTTGCCATCCCCCAGTTTTCAGCAAAGCAGTTTTAAATTAAAGATTAGATATCAGTGTTATTAATTCAGCTACTTCATCTCTGAGTTTCTTTGGAAAGTCAAAACATTCCATGCTCCTCTCAGGTTGGTTCTCTTCACTTTGACAGTTAATTCCATAATCTCCGCTTGAGTCTTAAATATATCTTCTGGAAATTCTCTGCAAAGAAGAGAGAGAATGAAGAATTTTGCATGCAGATAGAAGAGTCAGGAAAGTTGATTCCATCCAAGAAGAAGGAAGCTTATCAATTCTGTAAAGTCCTCTAAAAAGCAGAAATCTCAAAGGTGCTTAATTTCCCTTTTTAGACAGAAAGCCAAGACATTTAACTTTTCTTTTTAGTTTAGATACTTACTGGGGCTGCAAGAATGTAACCACAGTCTTTCTAAGCAATTACAATATCTACATATGATATGGCTAAGATTTTTTTTCCTTAAGGATTTTTGGGTGTTTCAAGCCTAAGAGATGATCTATTTGCTTGTCTTTCCCTTCTGTAGTTACCAGATATATAAGCAGTTTTAACTAGATGAGAAACATTCTCATACCTAGAGCTTGCTTTTAACATCCCCTCATTCTTTAAAATAGGTTATCTTAAAATACTGCTGCTAATTTCTGCTTGTTCCCCTTATGCAGCAGAACATAGTACAGCCTTATGCAAACAACAAGTAACTCTAGAAAATGAAAAATTACTGGGGAAATAATAAAGAATTGATAATTTATGATATTTGGCAACACTGACAATATGGAAAAATAATTGCATGCCCATGCAGGCTACAGAAGTACCTCTTAACCTTCCTGCAGTAACTACTTGCACAGTCTTCTGCCATGGAAGAGGTTGGTTTAAGGTAGTGTCTGACATTGCATTTGTAGTGGGATAATTGCTCAGGCAGTCAGGTATTGCAGCTCAGCTGAGATACCTTAATTTATTCAATTGCAGTAAACACTTACTTATGTTTATATGATCTGAACTAGGAAAACTGTGTCTCTGATGAAAAGGATATAGTTTGTAACTGTTTCTACTCCAAGAGGTAATACACTAGAAAATAAGCAGAGGCTTATTCTCTTAAGGAGAGACTGCTTGGTCAGCAGATGTTCTGCAAAGTGGAAGATGGACAATATATGGTGTAAGGCCATGTGTTCTTACAGCAGTCATCTTGTTACTGCAGAGCTTTATGCACTCTGCATTCTCTTCTCATTATAATCTTTATCTTATTCAACTATAAACTCATTAGGCTCTGTCAATATGACAAGCTGTCCAGTTTGCATCTCTCAGCTATTTGGATATTTGCTAATAATCATCTTTTTTTATTTCACATCCGTAAGTCAGCATAATTAATGTATGACTTCAGCCATCTTCTATGCCATAGTAATTTGTCCGTTGGAAAAGTGTGAATTTTGATCATCTGGATGAAACAACACCTCTTTTAAACATATTTTTCTAAACATTGCTAATCTACACTTTCAGTTAAACCCTATGCAGTTAAAATTGTGTCTTATTTTGAATAACACAATTGTAACCTCTTGTTCTTTATAGTCTCATGAACTTCACAAAATTGAACTGAAAATTGCATATTGTGTATTTTCACAAATTATGATGGTCTTACCTCTATATTTCTATGCTAATATGCACATTCTGGAAATTCAGGAGGTTTTTTTAGCTCCTGAAATGGACCAGTAAAGAAAAAACACGGTTTTCTGTTTGCACTGTGATTTCAAAGTCTAGAGATACTGTTCTAGCTACCTGGTCTAGTGGAAGGTGTCCCTGGGGGGACATGGCAGGGGGCTTGGAACTAGATGATTTTTAAGGTCCCTTCTGGCACAAACTGTTCTATGATTCTCTGAAATTGCGACAACTGAATAAATTTTGAAAACACAATAAATACCAAGTATGTTATCTTCCAGGTTTTTCTCTTTTTTTTTTGTTAACTGAGAGACATGTTAGACTACTTATTTTAAAGTGTGAAAATAAAGCTGTATACCTTGGTACCTTGGTAAAGTGCATCTTTAAGATCCACAGCTGGTAAGGGTTATGAAAGATATGTTGCCTAATTCCAACAGTTTCATTAAAGTAGAAACCAAAATACATTCTATAGAAAATATTTGAAATTATCATTTGTAAAGTTTGATAGAAAACAAGTGAACTTGTTTCCTCGAATCCATCTATCTTGGTTCATGGAAGTAGGGGAATAGCTGCTGGGTAAAACCAAAAATTTAAGAAAGAAGGATCATAATTGTTTCTAAGCTGCAATTTAGTCATTAAGTAACAGTACAGCTTCATTAATTGACTTTTTAAAATTTAGATAAAATGCCTAATTAACTTGAGAAAAGTAATTTAGTTTGGTTTATAATCAAACAAAGATCACTTTTCAGCACTCAAAGATTATTTTTGGTATAATTATTTTTGCTTAAGCATCATTTGAATTGCTGAGACGGAATTGCTCATTATCTAATTTGATATTGATTACATTGCTGTACTGTTTATTTTAACTTAAATATAAGCAATGTCTTGTTACTGGTGATAGTGACAACTGATGTACTATTACTCTTGTTCAAATGTTTTCATACAAATATAAAATACTGAGATAATTTTATGTATGTCAGTAACCTTCTTGTAAGCTAATGGACTAAGAAGCATTAGTAACCTGTAAAGGTTGATTGGTCTTTGTGTCTCCTACATCAAACACAAGATTTTAAAGTTTAGTTTTAGGCAATAATTTTCTTGGTTTTGTTATAGTGTCTCAAGAAGATATTTTATGTATTTTTTGACTGAAGCAGTAAGATCTAGGCACAGTGTCTAAATATTAATTATAGAACTAGGAATTATGTGATGTTTTGTTAGAAATAAATGACGTCCAAATTAAACAGAATGTTGCATTTCCTGCTTTTAAAGCACTTGATTACTGAACTATGACAGTTCAACTTGCTAAGAGGATCCACCACTGGTCATTAAAAAAAAACTTCCTCAGTACCAGACTTAATGAAAGTGTTGGGTCCTTAGTTTTTTCTCCCTAAGGACTAAACACAGTACGAAGAGCTTCAAAGTGTGCAAAACAGTGCAGAAGATCTCTGTGAACAAATAGAACTGCTGTTTTCTGTGTTCTCTGATAATTCTGCTCATGCAGTTTAGGAATAGCAACGCCTAAACAGGCTAGTGTGTTGTCCTGGCAATTTCAGTAGCACTTTGACATACATGGCACACTCCTGGCTATAGATTAATCACTTCTGACCATCAAACATTCCAGACAGTGTGTCTTTACAGAAAGACTGATGCAGTATCATGCTATTGAGATCTCTGGTTATTTCAGCCATAGTGATGTTTCTGTTCATCATCTACATAGCAGTATCATAAGAATGAAAAACCCAAGAGAAAGACAGCTAAATCAATAATCTCCATAATTTTACCATGATCAAATTCCTATCACTCACTTTAGGACACGCACCAGTTAACATGCTAAAGACCCTTGTGATAACTTCTCTTTTGTTAATAACAAGCTGGAATTTCACCTAGAATCATGAAAGTTAGTTTGTGAAACATACTTCACCCCAAGAGTCATACAAAAGGGTGCATCTTATACTACAGATTATTGATGAAATCACTGACTTTTGAAAAGGAAACATGAGCCATCCCTAAATCATGTTTTTTATCAAATAACTGACTAATGTGAAATATATAAAAGGCCTGAAACAAGGTGCTGAGTAGCAGGACAGGTATTCCTTCAGCTCCCTTTCTTGTCAAGCTCTGTATCTTGTCAATGGGGAGTTGAAGCTGAAATGCCATGTAAGGAAAATTGAAAGCAAGGCTCCAGCTCTGTGGGGAGCTCTAATCAATTGACAAAAGGAGCATCACATTCAGACCTCAAGAAAATGTTACGACTGTTGCTTCTGTGTTTTGTGCTAGGTTTGATAGTGTCAGCACTGAAAGAGCATTCTGAACACAACTAAAGCATTAGGCCTTTCAGAGAAATTCCCCTTGTGGTTCATAACAGAGCTGGGAAACAGAATTGCTAAGAAAAAATAAATTGAAATACATTCTGCAAACAAAATAGGAACATTTTAAATCAACTCCAAATTCCTGGGGTCTCTGCTCTGATTCTGCACTGCAATCAGAATATACAACACTTTGTGCCTCTCTGGACCAGAAACCTGGTAGCATGATAGACAGATTCAGGATCCGCAGTCAGAGTAATAACCAAACTCATCCTTAATACATCACCCAACAACATCAGCAAAACACAGGGATATGGTTGTTGCAGCCATGGAAAAGGATTTTTTTCCCCCCAATAATAAAGGAGAAAGGTTGTCAAACCATGGTACTTCAGTAGAATGATGTCTATGGCAGACAACGTAAAGACTCAAAGACCTATTTTTTATTTTGCAAACACACACCAAAAAAAACCCACCAAAAAACCAAGACAAAGCCAAGATGAAAAAGGCACTCAGAGTTCAACAGGAAACCCTTTAGCAGCTCTTGAGCCAGTCAATATTCCTATGCTACATGTTTTATTTTGCATCCCATGTGTACTAATGACAGATTAACGAGCCACATAGGTAGAAGTGGGAGTTTGAAAGCCAGTTAGATGCTGTGAATTTTCCCAAATGTATCAAAATAAGAAAAGTGACTGTGCTAAATAACTCAGTGCTGAAACACTGGAGAAAATGAGTGCTTAATAAAAATCAGTGCTTTTATTTGCCTCCTTGAGGCATGGCGATGTAGCTGCTCCACACTGAGAAGCATAGAAGCACACATACAACACAGACAAGAGTATATAAATCTTCAAAATCAGTATTTAATTTAAACTTCCAGTTGTCTGCTTAAGAAAGAATATTGAAAAATATGTCATACTAATATGAGTGCCAGAGGGTTTTTCTCATTATTTTTTGTTACAGTAATGTTTTGAAGACATGGATGGAACCTTCACGGATGGGTCTTTCAATGGTTATTTGCATGCAGAAAATCATAGAAAATTGAAAATAAGTATCCATCCAAAGAGGACACTTCTAGCTAAGCATCACAAGTCCCTGCTTCTCTAGTACTCATCCCTGGAAAGAATTTTGTGAATCGAATGTTTTGGCTTTATGTTTGACCTCCAGCCTTCCTGGCTCACTGACAGTAACCCTGCGGAGGTAGAAAAGGAAAGATGTGGAAGCAAATAATATTTGGCAGCCCATTTCTAGCTAATGTCAATTTTAGTTTTGGCCTGAAGTGCAAAAGTGGAACTGCCAAGCAGTTTTGGGTTAAGATGCAGGAAGAAAATATTTATTTTAGATTTTGTGAAATGGTAGACTTCTAGCATTGTCTTTAGAAAAAAAAAAAAAAAAAAATTCTTGTTTGAAGCCCCCCAAATAATTTCATAGAAGCACTTTACTGATCTCTGTTCTTATATCTGTTCAGTACAGATAGCTGTCTTTGCCAGAGAAAAATTTTCTGTTACTTGGATGGGGACTGATTCCAGTTCAGTGACAGTAACACTGTAGAAAACCTAACTGTTATGGTTCACCTCTCCAAAAGTAAAACATAGGTGGAAATTTGCTATTGATCCTCGTAGCACTAGAATTTCCCATGACACTGTCCTTTTGAAAGACAGAAAAAAAAGGTACTCAAAAGACAGAAAAGTCAAACCACTCACTTTCCATATAAAGGTGAACAGACTAACCCATTACCCAGACAGTACAAATATGTGTTCTATTTAGCCATGGTTCATGCTTTTGAGAATCACCTGCTTATAGAAAGCATTTAGCAAATTTGGGGGAACTACGAAAACAACAACACGGATATCTCTTCAATATTAACATATCACGGGGTGGAAATATTCCAAAGGTAGCCTTGAACATCATCAGGGTGGATTGGAGGAGGAGTGATGAGCTCCCACACTGCAATTTTAATTACTAGGAAATCAAAGTTGTACATCAGACGTGGGATTTTTCTCTCTAAATCAAAAGGACAGCAGCAAAGCGATCAGCTTTGTGCTAGACAAGGAAAGGACCTCCCCTGTGGAATGCATGATCTAAGAATGCATCTGAAAATAACCACGACAGCAGCAGAAAAAACTGCACATCTGTGAGCTTGCAGCTTCCTCCTGTGCTGACTTGGTGAAAGGTGAAAAGGAGGCACACAGAATATTTCCAACAAGCTGTCCATATATTTTGCAGGTTGATGCCATCTTCAGTGTTGAATCCAATGCTGTGAGTTTGCTGACCTTCCAAAAGGAGAAAAAAAGAGTATGTCATTTATAAAACTATTGACTTTTTTACTGTGGGAAGTGTCCTCACTTATGATATCATTTAACTGAGTCACTATTTTAAAACAAAGTTCTTAGATCAGAAGCTTGTTTTTTTCATTATTTAGAAAAAAAAAAAAAATCTGCCTTTCTGAGACCAACTCATTATAAAGCAAGCAATAGATTTATGATTTATGCCTAATATGTCTTAATGTTAGGAAGGATGAAGGGATATAACAGTCTTAAAAACCAACAGTAAATATGAGCTTAAAACTAATGAAAGGAAATATAAGGTGAGCCAACCACTGTAAATATCACACATATTTATCTGCAAAGCTTTGCTATCATTCAATTTCTGAACAGTCCCAGACAAATAAAACCAAGTATTCTTGATTGCTAGTAGTCCCTATGCTGAAGAAATGTCACTTATTATTGACAGAAAAATCATGATTTCATTCATATTGACCCCCCACCGAAAGAAATGCTTTTGAATGGAAATTTTCTTGGTTTCACTTTGATTTTTTTTTCCAGGTTTTACCAAATGCATTGACATTTCTGAAGACAATAGTGATGTCTGATGTTGGCTTCTCCACTGGGAAAATGGCACAATCTCTTATAAAAAAATCTTATAATAGTTAAGGATTTCAAAAAATTGCAGTTATAGGTTTCAAAGATATTATGCAGGCACTTTCTGTAGATGGGAAAGCTCTTTAGCCAGGGTGTCCAGCTTAGAAAGGTACCACATACCCCTGAACTCACCTGCCTTCATCCCAGTGGAGAATCATTTCCCATAATATTAGAAACATTTTACTGGTAGGACACGTATGCCATTAGCATGTCTTTAGGAACACCTTACATGAGAGTATGCAAGATTTGAACCTTGAGTACTGTGTTTTGGGTACCTCACTGCAAAAAGGGGATTGAAATGCTGGAGCATGTCTAGAGAAGGGCCAGGCAGCTGGGAAAGGGTCTAGAAAACATGTCCTATGAGGAACAGTTGAGGGATCAGGGGTTTAGTCTGGACAAGAGGAATCTCAGGGGGGACCCCATTGCTCTCTACAACTATCTGAAAGGAGGCTGTAGTGAGGTGGGGTCAGCCTCTTCTGCCACATCTGAAGTGAAAGGATGAGTGGAAATGGCCTTAAATTATGCTAGCAGAGGTTCAGATTAAATATTAGGAAAAAAATTCACTGAAAGAGTGGCTAGGCACTGGAATAAGTTGCCCAGGGAGGTGGTGGAGTCACCATCTCCAGAAGTGTTCAAGAGGTGTCTGGGTGTGGCACCTGGGGATATGTTTTAGGGGTGATTATGGTGGTGCTGGGTTGGTGGTTGGACTAGATGATCTTGAAGGTCTCTTCCAAACTTGATGATTCTCTGATTATGTAATTCT
>QWTY01009449.1:0-12075 GCA_008033365.1 Pseudorectes ferrugineus
TTTCTGTTCCACACAAGTCAGATTCGTTTTACTGCATCAAAGTTACTCTGATTGCATGTTCTGCTGAAGAAACAGTGGCTGTTTCAGACCTGAAATAATTAAAGGCAAAAAGACTTAAAGTGGAAATGTCCACTGGAGGAATGAGAGCTGAACATAGCAGGAAAAAATCACTTCAGTTTGAATTTATCATGAGTGATTGTCACTTTCAATGACTATAGTTGCCCTGTTTACATTTTATCCAAATACTTTGCCTCATCTTTTAAGGCACTGAGCATCACTAAAATCAATGAGACTGAAGGTGTTGGAGAGAAATTTTTCCAGGGCACGTAGTGACAGAACAAGGAAGAATGGCTTCAAACTGAAAGAGGGTATATTTAGATTAGATTAGGAAAGAATTATTCATCATGAGGGTGGTGAAGCACTGGAACAGGTTGCTCAGAGAAGTGGTGGATGTTCCTTTCCTGGGAATGTCCAAGGCCAGGCTGGACGGGGCTCTGAGAATCCTGGTTTAGTGGAAGGCGTCCTTGCCCATCACAGGGGAGTTGGAACTGGATGATTTGAAGGTCCCTTCCAACCCAAACCATTCTATGATGATTCTATGATGATGCTGAGGACGTTAAAGAAGTTATTAACTACCTGCAGGATCAGCTCTTAGGGCTGAGATAATAGCAAAGGAAAAATGCTTTTAGCTTTATCACATTTCTGACACTGTACAGGAGGTGCAGATACCATTAATTTCTCCCTGAAATACTGTTTCCTCCTCTACCAGTGGGATTTTTTATCTTTACCTGAGCCATATTTAGTGAGAGACAAGACTCATCCTGGATCACTGTAGTACAAGTCATAATCACCTGTGATTCCTTGAGCAGAACATTTTGCGTTTAAAGGTGAGTCATTACTGCATTATGTTCACATCCAAAAGTGCTGCCCATGATGAGAAATCCCTTGTGCCAGGCACACACACTAAAATAGAGACCTTTCATTTAAGTTTACAACTTGTGTGGGTAAGACAGATGAGACCTAGGAGAAAAATATGTAATTTTAATATTGGATGAATTCTACTTTGTGCTGATGGCAGATTTTTGGACAGGGATTGTCTTCTTCAATCCAGCAAGGCCATCCTTTGTTCCTTATTTTAATGTGGCTTGAGAAAAACTTGAACATTATCTTAGGTGACTAAACTGCACAGAAGGAAGATGTGTTGCTCTTGCAGTGACAATTAAACTGTTTCTGCAAACATATTTTTCCCTGTCCAATGTTAAGCCAGTTTTAGGCTTCTTGAAATCCACAGTCCCATTTTTCATTGACTTTTTCCTACATTTTAATGCCAGTCTATTCAAAGTCTACTGTATCAAACCAGCTTCACTTAACATATGATAAAGGAGATGAATAGCTTAGATTTTTGTTCCAGAACCAATAGACATATTTTAATGTAAAGCTGCCTTCATTAAATACTTTTATAAACATATGGAAAATAGAGTTGCTAAATCTCCAAGACTGTCTCTAAAATCTCACTGCCAGATGCATTAACTGAAACAAACCCAGCAACAGCAACTTTTATATTTTCTTTGCATTTCCAAATCAACTTTCAGAAATTAAAGCTTCTACCCTTTGACAGTTCATTTAAAGACCTTTAAAAGAGGTCTCTAAAAATGACTTCCAGTTTGACCTGAACAGAGACACTAGGATTTAGAGAGTGCATTTGATAGGATTAGTACTTCTCTCTAGCTATCCATGTTAAGACAATTAAAACAGGAAACAGTGAAAATGGAGTAAGGTAGAAGATCCAGGGAATAACCTCTTAGGCTCAGCTGTAAATTATCCAACATTTTCTCTGCTGTATGTTTTTCTATCCACATCTTTTCTGAACAAAAGGCTAGACATAACCAACAGGCAGTTCAGTCATTTGTACCCTAAGCTATAACACATCACAATTAGAGTGCAAATGGCACTCTTAGGGTACAAGAAGTGTGTTCAGGTAACAGGCAAGCAAAATTAAATGAGAGTCTTGCTGACTGGAAGGTGAGATCTGTTAGAGTCTCAAGAGCTTCCTCAGGGAACGGGTGGGAGCTCTGTAGCTTTGGTCATTTAAATCAGAACGAACATTATAACAGAGAATATACTTCAGGGAGCCATCAGTGATATTTAAGGCATCACTTGCAATACATCTAATACACCAGGATTTTGTAAAGCCAATATATAAAGTAGTGTGTGAGAGAAACTAAGAGAAAACCACCTGGAAACAAGATTATACAGGTCCCATTTCAGCACTGGAAAATCATGCCCCCCTCTTCCCTCCAATAAATCTACAAGGCTGTCCTATAACTATAAGGCTACTTTAGCCCTTGGGGATGTGCCTGCAAGTCTTTGTGCTGTCCTAGAACTCACCAGTGAAGGGCCCTGGTACAGCAGCAGCAAAGCTTCCACCTACTCTGGCAAAAATATAAACAAGTCACATATTTGACTGTGAAGGCTGGTCATGGGGTAATACAGAATTGTAAATCTCATTATTTCTTTCGTGCCTTCCTTCTCACTGTAGTAAAAGTGTATGCTGAAATGTGTTCACTGCCTTACACCTTCGGAGAGGCTCTAATATTCCTTTGGGATGAAAAAGGACCTAAATTTTGGAGGTAACCAAAACTGAGTGACCCCTGCAATGCCTGGACTAATCACATCCAGAGCCCACAGGGCTTGGTTTTTTCACTGAAAGCTGAACTTTTGCTGCAAAGTTTTATTTTTTTTCCCAAACTAGCAGTCCTCTCTAAAAGAGTAAAAGGGAAGCTCCAAAGCCTGGGAAGGATGTCATTGAGGCAAATTTGTGTACAGTTTAATTTGTTTTTAAAATAACTCAATTAGGCATATTCCACGTACGGAAGTTCACACGTTAGGAACAGTCCTACTGGAGCCAGCAGCACGACTCCCAGCATCCCGTGCCATTGGCAACTCCTGTAGGAAGGGGACTGGTAATAGGATCTCTGTTTCCTTGGAGATCACATGCTTTGAAACTGCTCAAGCAGTATCAGAATCTTCTGCCTGTAATACCTTAATCGTTTCCATAGAAAACACTTAATATATATTAAGATATCACATGAAGGATGAAGTCTTTAGATAACCAATAAATAACAGGGAGTTAATAGCTCCTGCCATTCTGGTTTCAAGGGACTAAGGCTGAAGGAGAGAAAAATGGACCAAGAAGCTATTATCAGATTTTGCATATTTTATGCTTGAAAACCTTTTAATTTCAGATTTCAAAATAGTGTAGCATTTATAAATACAATCAGCAGAATATGCAGAAGATACACTATTCAAAAGAAGAAATAAAATAAGTTCCTTTGAGAAACATGTCATTATTTCTCTAAGGCAAATTAATTTTATTAATATCAGATGAGAGCAAGGTTACAATTTCTTGGTTTTCTTTGGGCACAGACACATTATTGAAACACCATAGAGAAATCTCTGGTGTGGAAGAAGCTGATTTTGGCTTTCCAGACTCATATCCCTGACGGAAGTTAGGTGACTCAGAGACTCTAATCAATCAGTGTGAGCTTTCTCACGGTTCCCATGGTTGTGGGATATGGGAACCACCACGGAGTGTTTCCTATTCATGAGAATTCCGACTCAGGCATAGCTACAAACCCAACAGCTGCCCAAGGACTGTCTGCGAAATCCAAACGCCGTCTCACAAAAGGCAGCAGATGTAATTGGAGCCCAGTGTGAAAAGGGTGACTTATTCACCGCTGCCTTTTGTCTGCAGTGTTTGGAGTCAAAGGCATGACCAAGGAAGATGTCCCACGGAGGCCAGCTGCCTGGATTCATGCCAAAAATTTACATTTGTTTGTGTTGCTTATGGGAGAAAGGGCCTATAGAACCTGCTATGCAAAATGCACAGCACAAAGACAGCTCGTCAGAAAACAATTTATCTTGCTTTGAGGGAAAAAAAAATATAATAGCAATTATTATTTATGAAGAATTAATAAATACTTTTGAAAGGTTTCTATATTTTCCAGGCTATGATTGCAAAGCTAAAAGTCTATTGTCTGACTTTTTTCCTCGCAGTCCAAACCTGCAAATTTTACCTAATAGTGACATTCCATTTCACAAGAAGGAGCTTTCCATCAAAAGAGAGTTTGAAAAAAAATTTAACTGCTCTAATTAAACTCCACCAGGAATTATTCTAAATGTCTTATAGCTGCAGAAAATTACATTAATGAACACTTGGATGCTGTAGTCCTTCTCAAACACCCTCAATATGCCCTCAGTGAAATAAGAGGAAGTTTTTATTCTGTCACTTATGCCTATGAACGTCTACAAAACTAATTCTCTGATGGTACAAAAATGCCATGAAAATGCAATTAAAAATTTGTGCTAGTTGCTGGACTTCTTTGGCCAAATGTTGAAAATATTCTGACTCCAATTAAAGGTCAAATTGGTCTCCAGCATCCAGTGGACAGTACCTGGAGATGAAAATGGGATACAATACTAGAACAGCACCCAGACTCCAATGTTTAGTGTTTCAGTGAGCCAGATGTGATGTCTTGTATTTTATACATCTTGAAAAGTTTATTTTGTTTCTCATTGGATGGCATGATAGCAGTTTTGAATCATGGAATGGCTGAAGTTGGAAGGGGCATCTGAAGGTCATGTTGTCCTACCCCCCCTGCTCAAACAGGGCTACCTGGAGATGCTTTGTTCCACACTCTATTTCCTTCCATCTTGAGTTTGATTTTGGCCAGGAAGAGCTTGTTCATCCATGCAGGGCTCCTGGCATTTTTGCCTGCCTTTGTATTTGATGGCTAGGAACCCTCTTTAACTTCGATGAGGTGATCCTTCAAAATGAACCAGATTTCTGAGGCCCTCTTTCCCTCCAAAGCCTCATCTCATGAGACTCTTTTGAGCAGATCTCTGAAGATGCCGAAATTTGTTGTCACAAAATCTATGACTGTGAACTTGCTTTTCACCCTCCTTTCTGCTCCCAGGTTCCTGAACTCCAGCCAAGGATGCCTTTGACTTTCAGATGCCCAACAAGCCCCTCATTGTTTGTGCTTATGAGGTCCAGCAGAACTCATATCCTCAGCTTCTTGTATGGAGAAGGATGTTATCATCAGTGTAATCCAGGAACTTCCTGGATTGCTTATGCCTGTTGTGTTGTCCTTCCAGGAGATAACTTCTCAATGTATATTTTCTCTGAATTAGGACTGTCAGACTGTCAATTTTGAGGGTATTTCTCTGCTAAGCAGAATCTTTCTATACAAGAGCTGTCAGAAAGGGAGTCATGGCCCTTGCAGAAGTTTTTAGTCTCAGTTTTGTAAAAGCAGTACACCGACGGTTTGGGAAAGGGCACAACAGAACCAACCTCAATTAACAGGTACAAAAAGTAGCCTAAGATGGGTAACACAGGAGGGATGCTATTTTTGATCAGTTCAGTAAACAAGGTAATTTTGCCATCGTCCAAAGAACTGTAGATAATTTTCTGTTTGTGCAGATAAATGGAACAATTGGAAAGTTCAAGGTGAATACCCAATGCTTTCTTTCTTTTGAGACATCTTAGAGAAAAACCGAATATCTTTCTAATTATATCCAGAGAAACGCAAGAGCAATTAAATATAACTCCAGCACGATTCTGGGCATAAAGTTATGTCAAACTCACAAATAGCCCTGCTGGAAGTGAGCAGGGACCCCTAGGCAAGCCCAGGTTAAATCAGCGTGTGATTCAGATTCAGAAAACTTGTCACCTCTACTGCAAATCTCTAGTTGTTCAAAAAATTAATTAGGGACGGGAAGGAAGACTAATGATTTTCAGAAAGTAGGTATTTCTCAGCAGTCCTGATTTCCAGCCTGTTGGACTTGCATGTGGAAAACAAGACATTCAGTCAAGCACTGTTATGTAAGTGCAGCTCCTTGAGAGCACTCCATATACAGTATAAATTCTGCAGGCAGAGTGTTTTAAGCACTTGGAAACTGCAGAAGATGGATATGGACTCTTTCTAAATCCATATACCTTTAGAAACAGAAATAAAAAGAAGTATCAGTGTAAGTAACATTAAGAGGTGAGAGGCAAGGTTTATAGGGAGAGGTAATATCTTTTATTAGAATAACTGATAGTGTTCGAAAAAAACAATCTTTCCAGAACAAAAGCCCCTTAAAGCTTGTCTGTTTCTTTTCACTTCTATTAGTTTGCTTCAGAAAAGACATTACTTCTTCCTACAAGTCCCATCTCTCTTCTATGCTCAGGCAATCACTTAAAAGAAGGTATTTCACTTTGTTTAAATGTTTCTGAATACTCAAAGCTGTTTCCTGCTTGGTGAGTAAGTGTTTACACTTAGAGTAGTCGGTACATGGAGGGTTGTCATTTGAATAGGGCTGAGATCTGCCCTTTAAAGGGCAATGGGGAAAAAAAGGATGAAAATGAATTTTAAAAACCTCAATTTTTAGCACTAGTTTTTCTGCCTCCAGGTAAACAATGATTTTCACATAGCTTTACTCATCTTTGGAATTTCTTTGGAATTATGGAATCTTTGGATTATTAAGGTTAGAAAAGACCTCTAAGATCACCAAGTCCAACCCTTGATGCAGCTCTGCCAATCCCACCATTAAACCATGACCAAGTGCCACAACTACATGTTTTATAGAGGTCTTCAGGGATGATGATGCCACCACTTCACTGGGCAGCCTGTGCCAGGGCTTGGCAACCTTTTTGGTGAAGAAATTTGTCCTAACATTCAATTTAAACCTCTCCTGGCACAGCTTGAGGCCATTCCTTCTTGTACTATAGCTTGCTACTTGAGAGCAGAGCTCGATCCCCACCTGGCTGCACCCTCCATTCAGGGAGTTCTAGAGGGCAATAAGGTCCCCCCTGAGCCTCCTTTTCTCCAGGCTGAGCCTCCCCAGCTCCCTCAGCTGCTCCTCACAGGACTTGTGCTCCAGACCCTTCCCCAGCTCTGTTGCCCTCCTTGGACACGCTTCAGCACCTCAAAGTCCTTCTTGTAGTGAGGGGCCAAAACTGAAAATGGGATTCGAGGTGTGGCTCCCCAAAACTGAGGACAGGAACTCAATCACTGCCCTCGTCCTGCTGGCCACACTTTTTTTTGGTACAAGGCAAGTACAGGAAGGTACTGCTCCTCCTGAGAGAAGGCCCAAGAAACTAAAGCTGACTACCTTTCACCCAGTGAAACTCAAAGCATTTTGTAGAGATTAATTAATCAAATTCTGATGCCTGTCTCAGGTTTACAAGTGTTTTGCAAGTGACACCATGGTAACAGAAGTGCTGAAACCCATATTTCAGAGAATGTTATGCAAGAGCAACAGAGAACACAAAAGCATATTCTCCTACTCATATGGATGGATTCATTTTCCTAAGTTGTGGGGAACATAAAATCAAGTTTCTCATAAGAAACTGGAAGTTTTCATGTTAGTATTCTTCATGCAATTATTTTCTTTAACTTTTTAACTGACTGTACTATTTCTTAATGTTGGGTTACAGTATCAAGGCAGGCTGAAAAGCTGCCAGTTGATGGTCACTGTGGTTTGCACACGTTTCATTTGCCTTTTCATGTTTTTCTAGCAGATGTCCACAGCTGAGCTATCACCATGGACTCTCTCCAGAGCTAACGGCGAAGAACAGGTATTTTGAGGCTGTGGCTAAAATGGATCTATTTTAAAGATTTATTTTCAGAAGAGTTAAACTGTGGCTGAGGGGCATATTTTTCTTTGTATTCTATAAGGGTGGCAAGGAGTGAGGGTGAATAGCTGAGATGTTTTCTGTACACTGTAGATGCCTACACTGATCAGATGAAATCCATCTTCTACTGCCAAACTACATCAGCCCATCAAGGAATGATTTCTTCTTTACAGCTCAATCCCTTTTCATCTGCTCTGTCTGTGGTATTCAAATGTTTTATGCACACTATGTCATCCCTCTGAAAACCTCATGAATGTTATCTTTTATTTATGCCCTCAGAATTGCTGTTGATTATATTATGGCAATGTCTTGAAGGCTTAAACAAGATCAGGGCCATCTCTGCTAGTCACTGTCCAAGCAGAGTTGTTGCCTGAAAGGCAGGCACCCAGTATTTCTGAGCTTGACGTACGTCCCCATTTCGCACTTTAGAAAGATCTAAATTTGTATGGAAACTCCTCCCCACAGCTGCTGCCCTGGGTTCTGTAGAAAAGAGAGTTTGTGGCACAGCATGGCCTGGCCAGGACCCCAAGGTATGAGATTGCACATAACAACCTTGGTCTGCCACAACAGAGTTGTGCACAGCAGCTCTGATGTGGCTGGGAATGAGACTCTGCCCAAGAAGGAAAATGAGGTAAAAGATTGGATTATGTCACTCTGCTGCTTATGAATAGGAGGAGATGAAACACAGAGAGATTGATCACCCTACAAAGTTGTTAGAAGGGTCTAAAACAGAAGTCATCTTTTAACCTGCAAGACTTTGATCATACATACGTTTTATTGTTTAGTCTTAAACACCTTGCCCACAACCATAGAGCAGCTGTGAGACAAAGCTATAACCCAGGAATTATGACACAGAGTTTTAGCTGAGACTCGAGTTATAAAATCTGCAAACCTGTGGGAAAACGATCTAAAACATATCGAATGCATTCAATTCCTGCATTTGCTTTGAGAACTGTAAATGGGAAAAAATACTGCAGTAAGTTTCTTTAAAAAATAGTGTGAAAAGCCTATTCCTTTAAAGCGTGTGCTGGTATATTAAAATGTGGAGTTCAGAACTGTAGCATGATGTATAGTGCACAGACATGAATGACTCTTGATATTGGATTGTTTTATTGCTTCCATCTGAGCTAACCTTCATTACTTGGATTTTACAAATTTAAGGACTTGCCAGTATGCTTGCCAGTTAAATAAAGGGCACATCTAAGGTCTCCGAACATCTGGTCCAAATACTTAATCATCTTGTTGCACGAAGGCTGGTATTTTTATCTCGTACCCTGATTGGGTCTGCATAATTTTTTTTCACAAATTGGTATTTAAACCTCAAAACCTTTAGCTAACTACATCTGTCATTGATATTTTATTGTTTAATTTCTTTTTATAGAGCCAAATTACATCTCTCCCACATACAGCTTGCACTTTACATGTCTAATTTGTCGACATGTTCTATAATGATAATTTCATTGATTTAGAAAGTGACATTATGAGCAACATATGTTCAGTTTAGCAGTAAACCTTGTTAAAGCAATAATGTTCCATTCTTCCCCCCACTCTCCCCAAATTCAAATATAACCCACATTAGGAGGCAGCTGAGTCATTTAACTGCTTTGATTCTTGTAAATATAGAAACCTGCTAGCTGTTTAGCTTTACACTTTGGCTGCATATATTTCCTACTTTGGGTTGCTAGGAAAGGACAGTGCAGAGATTAATTGCACTACAGTACTTGGTCTAAAAGCACGATATGTGTTCATTTCCTCTGGAAAAGACACTTGGAAGGCAGAATTTCTCCCTTGGAAAAAAACAAAACCAAAACCAAAAAAACCCACAAACGACCAGGACATGCACATAAAAAGGATATAATTGAGGAACATCAGTTCATAGACAATAATGAGAAGATGCCCTATTACTTTCTTCCAATTATCCTTAATATAATCATCAAGAAACAGACCTATTTTCATATTACTTGTGAAACAGCTAAGTAATAAAAAGGAATTATTTTTATAGACTCTAGAGCTAGTTGAATGCTTTGCCATCTGTACTGGTGTAGGGTCTTTCCCCAAAGTGTTTAAAAACTGACTACATTTTGATTTGTCAAAACAGAGTTTAGTGATTTCGGGATTAGTCTGAAACTTCACACTGTAATCTCAGCTCAGTTTTTGCGAAGACGTTTTACAAATACTTTACAAATCACTACAAAACCCACTGAAGCCTATAATGCAATTAGCTAAAAAAGGCACAGATCTCTTCTGAAGAATGTGAAGAAAGGGAATAATAATACACAGGAAGTTACATCTTGTTTCAATTTTGAAAAGGGAATCCACATTAAAAGTAACCAGAGAAAACAATTATTGCAGTGTAGTGGCCCAAGAAGAGGTCTGAGTCAGGAGACTTGTCAACAGAGATGTTATCTCCATGTTGTGAACACACTTGACTTCAGCAGATCACTTTTACCCATGGGTCAAGTGTCAAGAACGGATGACAAGAGCCCTTTTCCTCTCTTGACTGTCCCACTCTCTCTGTCTCAGGTGCAAAAAAAGTCACAACAAAAAAATGTCTCTGTTCGTTTTCTATGCACAGATTCCCTTCAAGGGATTTTGTAAGGATCAATTTCAGAATATACTTTAGAGGTGAAAATCTCTTTATTTATTTATGAAAGCTTTTGCTGTGTGACTGTATTTTTCACTCTAAGTGGGTTGTTATTAAGTGAAACAGGCATGACTATGCTTCATTCACCATCTGGACTAACATTGTAAGTTCTCTTCTAAGATTTTCAAATCTTTTCACATCACATTTGAATGGACTAATAACACATATACTGGGGGGAATATTTCTCTAGATGTGGTTTTTGAAACCTTATTCTTTCTACTGAGTTTTCAAATACATGAGATCATTGCACCTTGAAGTTACTTTTTTTCTTTTTTCATTCACTGTCTTTCTGTTTTTCTGTCTTTTTGCTTGTCTTCCCCCCCCCCCACCCCCAATTAAATAGAGGGTTTCTAAAGAAATGTGGGGGCTTTTTCCCTCTAGAGGAAAGAGTGCCAGCTGATATATATGCAACACCTCTTTCTATTAAGAGCAGTCTACAAATTCTAGAATAAATCACACATTTCTTTTCACAATTTCTCTAAAAAGAAGGATTTTTTCAGAAGATTTTTGTCAGAATGAAGATAATAAAACATTTCTCCACAATGAAAAGAAGTGACTTTCATTATTTTAATATTAGGGGAGAAAAAGTGTTTTTACTTTATGGTAGTTAAAACAAAGCAAAAATCTCAGAGGAGATAAGGCAGCCAGCGATTTTAACACTGAATATGTCAGGTTGCTAACTTGCATGGAGGCGAATGAACAGCCTTGCCCTTCATAAATTCATCTCAAATTAATTGCCACATGCTAGCAGCTTTGAGTAAAGCATCTCCCTTTTACCTGGGTAAAAGTGATGCCTTTGAGAGCAGAACATTTTCCTCTCAGTTAACTTAATTCAGGAAAGAAGAATAAAGTGAAATATTTGAAAGAGAAAACTGTTTCTATCTCTTTGCATTCCTATGTGTTTTAAATATTAGTCCTCAATAAGCAGGGTTAAGTCTTGCCCTGAGGCACAGTATGCTACAGGATTAGCAGCATGTTTACATCTGAAATGCTTGCAACTTTTTGGAGGCATTGTTCTTTTTTATCAGTGCTCTTGGCATTTTTCTCACACCCTATCACACAAGACATTGAAGTCATATTGGTTTCTTTATATTAGCATTTATCTTTTGCCATTAACATGCAACTAACCACTACTTCTTTATTAATAAAAACCACTACTTCTTTATTAATAAAGTGCAAGAATACAAATTTCTACCTGGTTAAAAACTGATGATTTAATTGATCAGATGTGTCTGAAGAGTCAAAGTTGAACACAAGAAAGACAAATACTTATTTGTTATCATATATGATGATATATGATACCAGTGGTGATGGATATAACAGTGATGACACTGTGATTTCATAGATGCATAGAATAACCTGAGTTGGAAATGACCCACAAGGATCATCAGTCCAACTCCTGGCCTTACACAGGACAGCCCCAAGAGTCACACCATGTGCCTGTGAATGTTCAAATGTTTTTTTAACTTCGTCAGGCTGTGACCACTTCCCTGGAGAGCCTGTTCCAGTGCCCAGCCATCCACTGGGTGAAGAACTTTGTCCTAATATTCAACCTAAACCTCCCCTGACACAACTTCAGGCCATTCCCTGTCGCTGGTGACCTCACAGCAGAGATCAGTGTCTCCCCCTCCTCTTCCCTACACAAGGAAGCTGTAACTGCAGTGAGGTGTCCCCTCAGTCTCCTCTTCTCCAGGCTGAACAAACCAAGTGGCCTCAGCCCCTCCTCCTGTGGCTTCTCCTCAAGGCCCTTCAC
>QWTY01009449.1:19780-45905 GCA_008033365.1 Pseudorectes ferrugineus
TTTTTTTTTTGCACTAAACAATTTTGGTTTGTTGGTTTTTTTTAAAATGGCTATAAAAAGTTCGAAAATATCTGGTAAAGAATTAGACACCTGCTGTTTTTAGGAAAAAAGTTTAACCAATTGGTAACTAAGGTAAAGGGAATTATACTGGAAATAGGGTACTTAAATTCTAATCAGGCTTCTTACAAACTTCATGTTTTCTACATCTTTGCTTTCTGACAGATAGAAACACCATTATCCTTTGAGGGCTGATGCAGAACAAGAATTCTATTATGCACTATATTTAAGCAAAGAAATATAATTATTTAGAGTTCATATAGACATAGTGCACAAGTAGCATTGATGTTATCTCACCTAGATTTTTTTTTAAAACCCATTTTTTCAGCTCAACTAGCAGGAATTACTTATTTTAATAATCTCTAGACAGTCTGATGAAAATAAGACTGGTTATAAGCTGATATAGTAGATGCCAAGAAAAGAAACTATCATGATACAAAACATAGATACTGAGCAAGTTTCATCAGTTCCAATGAAATAGGGGAATTGTCATGAGAAGCAAAGACTGAGGCTGAGAAAATGCTGTTCCTTGCTTAGGAATGTTCTGCCTGCAATTACAAAGAAGCACAAAGGTTTTTGGTATCCACTCTGACATGCTCCATTAGATGGAAAGTGATCAAAGGTATGACAATAACTGAATCAAACACAGTGACTAAGTAATGAACTGTGCTGGTCTAGAAGCCAAAATATCCTTAGGGGGAAAAAAGTCAACATTTAATTATAAATTAATGTATCATGCCGGTTGGATGTGGTGGTGATTCGCAGCAAAGATTCTGACGCTCAGATTTCTCTTCTCGTTTACACTCAATAGCATCCCACCACCCGCGGCCACTCAACCTCAGGAGTTTCCTCCTCAGATCTTCCAGGATTAGAGGGATATGTAGGATATAGAGCTTGATGAGTATGTGCACAGAAGCCCGCTCTGTGAGACAAAGCACCAGAGTGGATGAATTCACTCGGCAGTCTGATACTCTGTGTCAAGCCTGAGGTAATGTCTATATTATCAGAACACAAGAGGCTGCCGAAAATGCCTTTAATAAGGAAGTGCAACGGAAAGTTGGCGACATGTGGTTCTTAAAAATCTGCATCCTTTAATATGGAATACTGTATCTATATTAGATACAGGATCTTGGCTGGTTTCCAAATGGATAATTAGATTCCTACCACTGAGACAGAAGTTGCCTTCACTTCCCATCCTAAATGGTGTGGTTTGTGCAGCTCCCACAGTTTACTCTGAGTCAGTGGACAGAAAAAATTCCTTAAATATATAACCCTTTCTGACACATGGTTCTATGAAGATGCTACACAGTTTCTTGATCTTGTCCAATTTTAAGGCACTTTTGCTTGTCACAGTGTCAAATAGGTATGAAAATCTTACCTGCATATGCCCCTGGATCTACCTACACATAAACAGCATGCAGATAGTTATAGATAATGCTTTGGCACCGTGGTTCTGCAACAATGTCCATTAATAATGGTGACAGGTTTTTCTGTGAATGTAGCACTTAGTAGGGCAAATGATTCAGAAAGAAAAGCTGTTAAAGTCTGAGTAACCCAGGAATACATGGCAATTTTACACCATTAAAGAAATGGCTTTCACTTACTATGGGAATGATGGATTCTCCCAGACATATGTGGGTTAGTATAACTATGGCCTGAGCAAAATCCTGTCAAAACTAGACAAGTAAACTACCTTTTAAGCTTAGTTCCTATCAATTAGAAAAAGAAGCAAGAATAATAAAAGGAATATCTGGAGTGTTAGGACCTTCTTAGCAGAAGAATACAGGAACAGCAATGGGCATAGGTGGAAAGTGCCCTATTTAAAAATTTGAATGGATAAATTGAGGAATAATATTTGTAAAAGCACATGGGCCAACTCTGTTCCTGTTTCAAAGTTCAGAAAAGTACTGTGCTGCTCCCTTTATGAACAGAGGCCAAGCCTGGCCCCAGGGAGGGTGGTTCCTGTGTAACAACACTGACTATCATAGAATATATTTCTTCTTCGCTGTGTCTATTTATTGCACCAAACATAAATCAGCAGAGATGACTCCATGTGGAGTCACCTGAAGAAACAGCAGAGAGGGAAGCTTCCATCAGGGGCGTTAGTGTTTTGGGCTTTGCTAGGCTCTTTTCTAGGCTTTTTCATAGATAGCTGCTACTTGCTGCCTGTCACCTTCTCATTGTGCCTCATGACAAGAAGCAATCAGAAAAGTTTGTTCAAAGCTCTCCCCTACATCTGCTCTGGGCTCCAACAAAGGGAAGCTCAGGGGGAGGGACAGCACTCTTGCTGATATCTGTCCAAACACTTGCCTGCCTGTGGCAGTCCCATTGCATCCCATCGGCTGCATTTTTCTACACTGAAAGGTCATTGATAATTACAGAGCAGGGCCCTGTAATTTTTCATTCAGGAATTAAGTAACAATAATTGCTAAATATCACTGGGGAGCAAAAAGGGGTACATTGAGTTCATAAAGGCCATACTCAAGAAACAGAGCATATCTATCAAAGGAAATAAATCTTTGAAGTTATAACTGTATACAGTGAAAACTTTAATGCTGGGTCTGACATGAACTGATTTCCATCAGAAATGCAGAAGGAAGAAAACACCCATGAAATGTCCTATCTTCTGCTAAACACAACTTTTAGACCCGGGTTTTAGAGAGAGCTTTTTCAACAACATCCGTATGAGTCCTTGAAGAGCTGGTGGCTCCCTGTGAGTCAAAGGTAATTGAGCATCTGCAACCATCTGGAATGTCCATTTTTAGACAATTTAAGGGTCCTATTGGAATTACTGAATTCCTGATATGTGCAATATCTTCATGATAGAGTCACATTTTCAGACTCAAGTTTCACTGAAGTTTTCTAGGCTGCTTTTACACACCACTATTTTTTCCCTGAAACACGAAATTTTAACTTGCTTGTGCCCAATTGAAATGGTACCACAAACTTTGCTTTCTGTTTTTGTCATTTTGGTACTATTTTGTTTTCTTTGCTTGCTGCATTCCCATGCATTCAGTGGGAACCCTTCCCTTCAATTTCATGGCTCCATACCACCTGCAGCTGTGCCTATCACCTCTCTCTCTTCACACCTTCATCTTCTCTGCCTCTCATGCATGCACCTTATTCTGATCTCCCACTTTCACTGCCGTACGAGCTTTAAAGCAAATTCACATAAATACCATCACCCCATTTACCTCCTCAAAATTCACCTTTAACATATTTACAAAAAGCTTGCCACGTGCTAACACAGCTAGTCAGCATGTTGACCAAAGAGCCTCATTATTTCTTCATATTTCCCTATCTAACTGCTGACTATTTTTATTTGTATAATGAACATTTTCTTGGGGGCATCAAGTGTCTTTTTGTTCTCTTTGTGATTTGCTTTGTACAGCAAGCAGCCTGCTTTAAATGTTCTATTTGTTTTCATTTTCTGATGTCTTTTACCTTCAGATTCACATAAAATACACCAGAAAAGTAAATTGTTAGTTCTGGTTTAGGGCTGTCACGGAGGACTCCTCCATTTGTATCACTATCCACTCAAACAGGACACCCATGAGTAAAGAGTTGGATATAATGCATTGGAATCAGTCTGACTGGAATATCTGCTTATTAAATAGGAAACAGTCCACTGGGCCACTGAATCCAATCTGCTCATCACAGGCACCCACACCATATAATCCCTTTCGAAAACTATTTAATGCCCCTTCTTAAAACCTACTAGATTCCCTATTTCCTTTATTATTCTTTCTGGAAGACTGTTTCAGAATCTTACTCACCAGAGGATTAGAAAACTTTATCTAATTTCCAGCCTAAATTTATTCATGGGCAATTTATAACTATTTGTTCTTGGACCAACATTGTTCTTTAGTTTAAGCAGTTTTTCTCCCTGGTGTTTACCCACCTGATAAGTTTATAGAGAGCAATCACATCCTGTCTTCGTCTGTGTTTTGCAAGGCTAAACAAGCCAAACTCTCTTTGTGTCCTTCTGCAAGGAAATGCTCTGCTCCTGTGCTCGTCCTGACAGCCTGCTGGTGTCTGTCCATGTCTGAAAGCACGTTCCTCACACAGGAGTGATCAGAGCTGCATTCTGTTTTCCTGGAGAGGCCTAAACAGTATGGAAAGTGGCAAGAATAGCAGAAATACTTCTCCTCACACCCTTTTCCATGCTTGTATCCAACCACACCAATAATCTTGGGATTCCTCTATAATCTCTTTCCAATCCCATAATTCTTTCACTATTTTACCCACTTTGTCTCTTTTTAGTTGACCTTCCTTACAGTTTCTGTATTAATTTCACCTTTTTCCAACAGAATAATGATTTTCCATATATTACCAGAGGAAATAGTGTATTCCAGATTCCTCTTAACTACACTTCACTTGACATTGATACTACTATATTTGTATAGTATTTTTTATTTTCCTTTTCCTTCAGAAATTTTTGCTATTTTCTAACAAATAATTTCTCAACTATGATGCCATTTCAAATTTATGCTTTTCCAAAATCCATTTCTTAATTACAGAATTAACTGTAGCTAGTTTCCAGATATATTTTACTTACCTGGCTTAACAGGTTCCTCATGTGTGATTGTACGTGTTGCTACTATTAGAGTTGTGTGTTTATAATTATAACAAAATGGCCTCTCAGCTGGGGATTTGTTTCTCACCTTTTCCAGCTGCAACTATTAATTTTCAGATCATAATTTTCATTAATCAGTATTTCTTTGCTTCTGTATTCTGTGTCTGGGATCCAAACTGATCTCAAGGTCTTGGGCATTTTGTGCTAAGTAGGAGCTTTTATAAGGAGTTTTGTCAGATTTGTTTGTCAGTTGCCCAAAATCGACAATTCAAATCCAGCATGTAATTTCAACCCTTCTTTTCCCTTTTTAACATTTACAATGGACAACGTCAAAATTTGACAAATATTTCATCTGATTCAGTCATAGAAAGTGTATCTGGCACAGTCAGAATGAGGGAAAGACCCACAGATGATTAAAAAGTGCAAAAATATATCTGCTTTTTATTTATTTTATGGTTCTGCATTACTAAGTCAATACAAGAGGGATCTAATTTTTCCACTAACCTTGTCTAATGAAGATTGAAATTTAATAAACATGTAAGAAAGCTGCATCACCATGAACTAAGAGACTTCAAAATATGACATTTAGTTCATTATTTATTAACCTATCCCCCAGGAACATGACAGAGGGAATGCAGACTATCCATATTAGAAGCTGTTTCATCTCTAAGAGATAATGGAGGCCCTATTTCCTTTGCACAAGATTTATATACTAAAGAGGAAATGAGATGCAAAATTTATACCACTCGTGATTTCTTTTTTCCCATGGAAAGTAGAAAGAACATTCCCTTACAGACTGAATGTGGTTAGAATTGTAGGCTTTAAAAGTACATGTTTATAAAAATCAGAATTTCCTGCCCAGGAAAAAATTAATGAATGTTCATGTGGTAAAACAAAAGCAATAGAGAAATATCCCTTTAGACATTAAAATACTTTGGAAAATACACATTTAAAAGAATGGAGACTAGACACCTAACTGTGACAAACCAGCTCTATGTACCAAAATTTGGAGAATAACTGAGCTATAAAAATCACCTCCAGCCAGACATAGAAATTACACTTCCAATGCAGTATGGCTACTCCTATTTCTCTTCAATGTATTTAATTTTCATTTCCTGGTTTAAAAGTGATTCAAGACTCACTCTGATGAGAATCACAGCTTACTGAGAGTAACCATAAAGCAGAATAATTTCTACTCATTCTGGAATTACTCTGAATTTCAGTAGTGTGACCAGGGTCAGAGTCTGGCACACCTTATTAACTTCCACATCTGTAACACTCTATTCCAAATTTCTGACTCTGTCCTGTAAACTGAGCCCAACTGGCCACCTTTGTGCCTAATGTCAGTACCCCCAAAATCTGCAGAGTTTCAGCAAAGAGAATGCACACATTGCTGATGTGCATTAGCTGCAGAGAGCAGTTCACATTGCTTAACATTTTTGAAAGCAATTCTGTGCTAAGTTGTTGTTAAATAGACCTGGCATCTCAAACAAAACAAGTTTTGCATCGTTAAAATACAACTTCTAAAACATGAACTTGAACCATTAGAAATGAGTTCCTATGTCCACGTGTGCTAGACTTCCTTCCTGTTACAGGGAATGATCTACAAAATAAAAACTCATTCCACTAAACTGCTTTGATTCTAAGGTCCATGAATGTACTTGGCTTACTTTTTCTCATTGTCAATGAAAATGAGACAGCAAATTAAAGGTACAATTGTAAGAAAAAGTTACAAAGGCAGGACACGAATTACTTTAATACCTTACCAACTGAGCCACTGGTACTTCACAATTCGTGAACAAATTTTCTATTACTACAGAGTCATGCTTTTATTGACTGGTATAAATACACCATTTGTATCTTTTTTCATCCTGCTGTGTTTCTATTTTATTGGAAGTGTCCTGTAACAGGTATAACATCAGCTCAGATTACCAAGAAATCTATAAAATAGCTTCCTGCTACTACCTTTGGTGCAGATTGAAAGAATACATTATGATCCCACTGAGTAAATGATAAAAGCTGTTATTCACAGGCAAACATGATTTATCCTCACCTGTTCAAAATTCTGAAGGTACCCACTTTATTATTAAAGTATGAAAACATTTCACTCACATTGATTAGGAGCACAGATACATTATTAAAGAGAGGCTATTAGGAAGCATGTGTTTCAAATTTAAGTTCTGAGGTTTGTGACTCATGGTAGTACCACAAATATTTCATGCAAATGTGAGTGGACAGATACAGCTTCATAAATGTTCCATTGTGGCACCAGGAATACATGATAACATTTTTTTATTATTGATTATAAATTTGAAAATGACATTGCCTGGTTCAAATTAAGTTTTCACTCAGTGCATCTTCTACATTAAATACAGGGAAAATTGTAAAAGAAAATTGGATTTTAAAAAATGATGATTTCTATTTCTTTAATAGAGAAGAGCCTTTTTTTTTTTCCTCCTTTGGTACACTTTTAGGTTATAAGACATCCTTTTTAAGACATCTTTCTCTTATGACTAGTTACCATCTGCAGAAATAATTTCTCTGTAAAGTTGCTGAGTATTTTTTCAACATCTAGGATAATTAATTAGAACCGTGAAAGGTATGAACAAAAATGGGGTCTATTGATCTTAGTACAATATATGATGGCTAAAATTGTAAAAAGCATTTAATTTTAAACAAATCGTGTTCTTAACAAAAACAAAAGGTCAAAACCTGAGAGGTCTGAAAACCTCACCAAGGGTACCTCTCAGTCAACCCCATACTTAGCATATTTGTCCCTCTACTCACCAAATACAAAAGATACAATAATGCCATTGTGAAGAGAATTGGACTAAGCATTTGGGTTAAATCTGTGTGATATTATCTCAAAGAGGCTTGGAATTGAAGGGTCCATAGAAAACGTTTGTAACTGTGGGAGTGTGTATGTGTGTGCACATTTATTTTTTATATTAAAAAGGAAGGCATATGGAAAAATGTTATGCTGAATGCTGAGGCCCCGTGTGCTGAATAATTTATGTCCTCCCTGTCTTCTTCTGGTTCCCTTCACACTAATGACTGGTTTAACGCTGATGTACATCAATTTACAACATAACAATGTAGGTTTGGATTGCTTTCAAGTCCAGATTGCTTTAAAAGGCAATAAGAATACATGGAGGCATAAGAGCTTTGCAGCTAAAAGTGACAGGATTCATACCAGGCCTTGGACAAACTCTGCATTATTAGTTGTGAATTCTTTCCGGTTTTATTGAAGTTATCTTTTTAATATTGCATTAGTTTTGAAGGATAAAATATGAAAAATATTTTTTGTATTTTCTTTTGCAGAAGAGCTGCTCAGAAACTGTCTGTTGTAGTCACCTTAACTCCTTGCCTCCTAACTGGTTTGTATCTAGTATCATCAACATTTTGTGTTCTTTCATCTAAATGCTGACTATTAAAATCCTTGCTGGGCACTTAATGTAGATAAAATGATGGTGTTTCTAATGCTCAATGGTGAAACTTTACTCTTCGTAATTTTTACAATTACCTGATGACCTCTGGTGACCATTTGCTTCTCTTGCTTTTTTGATGTGGAATCTTCTAAATCCATTTGATGAGAACCCTGGAAGTTATGTCTTAACTGTCTCTTCACAAATGCAAGATAAAATCCTTCTCTAGTTCAACTAATAAAAGACTGAAATATTGCTCTTCATTTAAAGGCTCATCTTTGTTATATAAAATCCTAACAAACTTGATTTGTACCAACTGAGATGTATTATATTTACAATGATTTTATGGACTGTAGTAACAATTTATTGTGCCTTTGGTACTGTACAAAGAGAACACTAAAAGTCACACATAATGCTTGGAGCTAACCTTAATCTCTGAAAGTGGGTGGAAATATAATCTTGTTCATTTCAATGATGATAGGGTAAAGTATATGGTTTATTGCTTTTAGGCTCATTTAATTCACCTGGCTTTCAGTAAAGAGGTCTGGCAAGGTGTCACAGCAAAACCACAAAAATGTGCATTACTTCCTAATTGCTGATGTGAATGCCACTACAAAACAGGTGGTGTAATGGATGCAAGTCTCTGCAACTTTAGCAGAGTAACATTTTTACTCCATTTAACCTATTTTCCTCTCATTCAGAAAGATGAACGTCAGATTGTGAACCTGCCACTGAAAGAAAAAGAAAGCACACAGGCTTGGACAAGGCACCATGTGTTGGTTTAGAAAGCATTCAATTCATTAAGCACATCCTACTGCTGAAGACAAGGTGAAATATCCTGCCCTTTCACCCCTTTCTTCCATGTCCATTGTGGTTGTGTGATGCACATCTCACTTCATCCCACCCCATTCCCTGAGGACCCAAGGCAAGAATCATTAACGTCACTTGAGTTTTTGTTATGCTTTGCATCGCAGGAGGACTGTGATGGAGGACTGGTAGAGGCACAAGATATCTGAATTATTTCATGTAAAGAAAGGTTAAGTGGAAGAGAAGACAGGTAACTGTCTCCTCAAAATAGGGAACTGGCAATTTGCACCTCAGGTCAATACTAAGCAGGGTGCAGAACTACAGTATTGCCTTGTTGTCATTCAGATATTTTTATATGACAGGAAAATTACACTATTTAGGCTGGGGCAGAGCAGGAGAAAATCAAGTTATCATTACCAGTCTCGAGTTTTTATCTTTGGACTTGTGTGGGAGAGCAAAAAAGCTCTTTCTGTGGCCTGAAAATTATTTACTGTGTGATCATTCTTTTATCATTATTTTCCCTCATGCTGGAGCAGTAGTTTAAATTGTATAGTTTAAAAAACCATAATACCCTCTTGGAAAAGAAAATTCTTGTCTCTGTTCTACCTAAAAAATTACATCAGGAGTGCAATATTTCACATTCCACAGGGATGGCAATAAGGACTTCACTGTCTTCAAAAGGAGCTTTTGGAGACAAATATTCAGCCAATGCAAGTCTGTCAGGACACACTTAATGAAACATGGTAGTTTATCCTGGCCAAGGATTTTGCCTTTCTCAAAAGTGAATCTTTCTAGGGTTATGTAACTTGGTAAATCCAGTTATGTTCATTGCCAATGGCAAAACCAAAGTATCTCTACACTACTGTATCTAAAGGTCTGAACAGAAAAGGGTGACTAAGAGCAGATTTGTATGGTTTAAAGACAGAAATCAGGATAAATATAGAATAAGTAGAAAAGATAAGCAGAGCATCCTAGGGGCTAATACTGGGGCCAGTGATGTGAAGGAGCTTAATTAATGACCTGGTTAATGGAACAAAGTGCCCAGTTAACAAATTTACAGGTGTTATAGAACTGGGAGGAGTGATGGATGCACCAGTTGGTTGTGGTGCCATTCCGAAAAAACCTCAGCAGGCTGGAGAAATGGGACAACATGGACCTCATGAAGACACCAAAGGGAAACACAGAGCCCTGCACACAGGTAGGAACAATTCCACGTACCAATACGTGCTGGGGTCCAAACAATTGGAAAGCAGCTTGGAAAAGAAGGACCTATGGGTCCTATGGAACTCCAAGCCGACCATGACCCAATGGTGCACCCTCGTGGCAAACCAGGCCATTGGCTTCCCCAGCAGCAGTGGGTAGAGAGTGACCAGCCCCACATCCAATCTGCTGGTCCAGGGAGGACATCCTGCCCCTCTGCTCAGCAGTGGTGACACCTCTGGAGTGCTGTGCACTGCTCTGTGCTTCCCAACACAAGACAGATATTGAGGTACTGGAGCAAGTCCAACAAAAGACCACTGAGATGTTTAAGGAATTGAAACACCTTCTAAACAGGGAGAGGCTGAGAGAGCTGGGGTTGTTCATCCTGGAGAGAAGGCTCAGGTGCCAGAACAAGAAGCCACACACCCAAATTGAAGGACAGGAGATTCCATTTAAACTCTTTTACTGTGAGTGTCATGAAACTGGAACAGGTTGCCCAGAAAGGTTGTGGAGTCTCCATCTCTAGGGAAAGTCAAAACATTTCTGGGCATTTTCTTGGACCACCTGCAATAATTGACTCTCTTTTGAGCAGGGGGTTCAGTAGAATAGAATCATAGCATGGTTTTGGATGGAAGGGACCTTGAAGTTTATCTTGTTCCAACCCCTCTGCCATGGGCAGAGACACTTTCCACTAGACCAAGTTGCTCAGAACCCCATCCAACCTGGCCTCGAACAATTCCAGGTGAACTAAAAGGTCTCCAGATCTCTTTCAACTTCAACTATCCAGTGATTCTGCAACACAAAATCTTTAATGTGAGGAAAATATAATTTAATTTTATCATCTCAGGTTTATTTCCTTTCTGCTAATGTTTTATTATCTCAAAGACATTTGTATTGCAGATGTCCAAAGCAAAATCTGCATGAGTCATTCCAGGTTTCAAAATCCCATACTCTGCAATATGGCAATATTCCTCTTTAAAAGGAGGGAGAACACACAGACCTGTACAAATCTACTTCTCTGATAGACAACATCAATGACAATTTTAAAGAATTTAATGAAGTCTAGGATGACAATATCAGTTAATGTATAATTACAAACTGTAGAAAGCAGAAGACTTGATACAAGCTTAATTTGTTAGAACATGTTTTGCAGCCATAGCAAATTTACTAGATGTATAGTCAAATTTGGTTGAACTTAAATTAGGCATGCATCTTGATTCTTGGTTAAATTTTTTCAGCTGCATCCTCTTAAACGGGTATAAGTAATAATAATAAAAAAGCCGGTACAAGCTGAAGCCTGCAGCTTATATCCCATTATAAATTGCACTTCAGATTTTCTAAACTAATTGTTAAATTTAGAACTAGCAATTAGCACTGCACAACATTTACCAACAGAATTAACTGTATCACTTGCTATCAAGCTCAATTACATTTTCAAATGTCCCAGACTGGTAGCTCTGATGCATTCTAAGAAAATAAAACCTAGAAACGGGCCAACGGCAAATTGTTGTGACAAGATTCACGATAGGAAATGGCCTTTTTTTCTCTTTCTGCTTTGGGTAAAAGTGCAATCTTATTGGTTAAAAATGCAATCTTACCTGAACAGTGTGAAGTTGTATCGCAGGTTGGTGGAAATAAAATGCAAATAATTACTTTAAAGTTCCACCAGTCGAGAATTGTATGCAGCAACTTGATAGTTTTGAGGAGTCCTTTTTAGGAAGTACATGAACATTGTCAGGAGATGCTACCTGGTGTTGCTTTTTAGTGTGATAGGGTATGAATCTGAGAACTTCAAAAGATATTTTCAACAAACAGCCAAACCTACAGAGCGGCTCACAGCTGGATTTCCTGCTGTGTTTACTTAGTAGAGCCAACCCTTAGGAAGTTTTTGCTCTGAAACTGTATCAAGACTAAAATTCAAAGCCACTTACTCCTGATAAACCATTCAGAAGCACAGAGTTGAACTAAATTCACTTGCTTCCAAGGCAGAAGGAGTGAAAGGCCTAAAGTTGCAATAAGATGAGCCAGTCATACTTTGATGCAATTATATCTACTTGATTAATAGGTTCTCAATGGAAAAAGAGCTCCCTACAGATGCTGCTGAGGTGTGGATCTCAATAGTCATCACAGATATGATACCACCCTCGCCTGCCAGCTCACGGTCAACTTGTCACCTACCAAGACTTCCAGGTCCTTCTCTGCAGAGCTGCTCTCTGGTATGTCAGCCCCCTACCTATACTGGTACTTGGGGTTATTCCTCCCCAGGTGCACGACCCTACACTTGCCCTTGTTGAACATCATTTGGTTTCTCTACACGCAATTCTCCAACCTATCAAGGTCCTGCTGAATGGCAGCACAGCCCTCAGGTATATCAGCCACTCCCCCCAGTTTCGTGTCATCAGCAAACTTGCTGAGGGTAATTTCTATCCCTTCATCCAGGTCATTGGTAAATAAGTTAAATAAGACTGGACCCAGTATTGATCCCTGGGGAATTCCACTGACTGCAGGTCTCCAACTGGATTCTGCCCTGCTGATCACAAGCCTCTGAACTCTGCCTTTCAACCAGGTCCTCACCGTCCATTCATCCAACCCTCATTTCCTGAGCTTACCTATGAGGACGCTATGGCAGACAGTGTCAAAATCTTGCTGAGGTAGAGGTAGACAACATCGACTGCTCTCCATTGACCCATCCTGCCATGCCGTCACAGAAGGCTGTCAGATTGGTCAAGCATGATTTCCACTTGGTGAATCCATGCTGACTACTCCTGATGACCTTCTTTTCTTCTACATGCTTGGTGATGATCTCCAGAACAACCTGCTCTATCACCTTTCCGGGGATGGAGGTGAGGCTGACTGGCTTCTTGTTTCCTGGGTCCTCCTTGCCCTTTTTGAAGATGGGAGTAGCATTGGCCTTTCTCCAGGCATCAGGAACATCTCCTGTTCACCATGACTTTTCAATGATGTTGGCAAGTGGCTTAGAAACATCATCTACCATCTCCTTCAACACCCATGGGTGCATCCCATTAGGGCCCACTGAGTTATGGGTGTTAAATCTGTCTAGCCGATCTCTAACCCAACCCTCCATGACCAAGAGGAAATTTTCGTTTCTCCAAACTTCTTCCCTTATCTCTGAGGTCTGAGATTACCAAGGGATGACCTCCTTTTCATTCTAAAGTCTTTCAATGTAAAGGACAAACATTGTCCTAGGACTTATGTTTCCTTTTCATCCTCTACCAACCTTCTCCCTCTTTTGGCTGTATCGGGATAGTCCCAGTGCCTGTGCCTCTAAACCTGGCACTCTTCAATACCTCCATTTTCCTCAACTCCAGATCCCTATTGAAAAAGAAATCACTGCCTTCAAAGCTTTGATATTCTCTTCCAAATCCTCTTCTGACTTTAAAAACCTATTCTCTCAAAATGAAAAGGAGCCATACGACCTTATGGATAATGTCTTTTCCCTTTCTCCTCATTTCTTTGTTCTTATACCTATGACCCAGGACTTTTCCAAGATATGAACTCTGGAAGCATATTTTCAGAAAGAGGGATGGGATGTAGTTTCTTAACATTCAATCACTTAAAAGTACCCAAATGTCATGTGTACACTCCAAAGCATAATAATCCTGTTCTGAGTCCCAAAAATACTGATGGCACTTCACATATCATGTGCCATTTTCATAATAAAGGTTTATTCAGGAAAAACATTCTCTACAGTGTGTTCAAAATTTATTTCCATTTCTTTGCCATTGTGTAACACAGGATTTCTCTCTGATATTAAAATAGTCAATGAATGATGCATACAATGCAGTAAAAAACTCACTTACTCTTATTCCAACACGTATTGATTTACGTGTGGTTCTGTTCAACCCTTTTTAATCTGACCAGATGAAGAAGCTTGGCATGACAACCTTGAGAAGATCATGTGATCTAACTTCAGATGTCTGCAGTGTCAAAATCTAAACCCTAAAAAATTTCCTTAACCTGACTTAGTGGTTATAGGGAAAAATAAACATCATTAGAATGCAGTTCATATCTAGCAGTACATTACAAGATGTGAATCATGCTCTGAAAACAATTATGTATTTTATTTGGTTTTTTGGATGTAAAGTGAATTGAGGATAATTGTCCTAAGAAGCCTACAATTAGCCTGACTAATCTCTACAAAAATTTTTAAAAGAATGAGCTTACCTAAGACGAATGAGATTTCAAAGACAAAAAGATAAGGTCTGTCAAGTGTTGCATCTAGACAGCACTCACAATTATTTAGGGAGCAAAATGCAAATGAGAAGTTGCAATTTTTGAAGGTCATCAGAGGTCTATTTTATGTGTTTTCCTGAAATCCTAAGTAGTTACTGAAGTTAGAGGTTTAATCTCTTAGTACCATTACACAGCTAAAGAAGAGAAACAGGCTATTTCAGAAAGCGGTTTTAGCCCAGGACTTTGATGTAAAACCTAAATTTAGATAGGCAGGACCCGTGTCTGAAAGCCCTCCTCTGTTGACTTTATGAAGGATATTTTGGCATAGCTTCACAATTGGCTCAAATTAGATGTTTGAGCTGTAGACCTGAATCCCACTCCTAATGTGTGTGGGGTGAACACAGGTTTTTTCGTGAGTAGAGGCTGATATTAATACGACCCAGAAATCAAGTGCACATTCATAGTCTTATTTTAATCTCTTGGACCATGCTTTGTCAAAGTCAGGCTGTTTAGAAGAAGGCACCTGTGTCTCCATAGTGCAAAATAATATAACTGCCTGTACATTCTAGGGTATTATATATTTTAAATTATTATTTAATACATTATTAAGTAATTTATTTTTATTATTTTTGTTATTATTATCATCATCACTATTATGATATTATAATATATTTCTACCTGTATAATTTTCACCAGAAATCAGAAATTCAGTCAAGGATTCTTCTGTAAATGTGGGTTAAACCCAATAAGGCTTGTAAAGCCACTTTCCTGAACTTCTACACAATATACATCAGGAATTTCAGCCTATCATCATCACAAACAGGCAGTAAATTGTATTTGAATATTGAGATTTTGTCAGAATGCTTTTAAGACTTCAAAACTGCAGGCAGCAAAAAGTCTAACACATCTGTAGGGAAGATGTGACGGTTAATTACACTCTGAGTATCTTATTTCTACCTCTGAATTTGTCAAGCTTCATCTTCCATTGCCTGGATCTTGTTATATACTTTTCTGCTAAATTAAAGAGTCAATGAATATCAGAAATTCTTCCCTCTGCAAGTATTAGACTCTGATCAAGTCAGTTAACTTCCCCTTATTAAGTTAAATAGCTTGAGATTCTCTCACTTTAATTACTGTACAAGCTCAGACTTTGCACTAAGTACCTGTTACAGCAATTCAAATCAATGAAAACCCCTGAAAAAATATGAACTTGCATGCTACAAAAATCAAGCAGAATAAGAATAAAAGAAATCTTTCCTGACAGTCCATCTTCTCTTTTCTGAATAGATGAAAGACAAAGTGTATGTCAAATAAGAGAAATAACAATGGTGACAATAAATGACGCGAGGAAATTTACTATGTGCCCAAACTAAGGAGAGGATAGTCAAATTACAGGAAAACAATGTAGAAAAATAATATTCTTCCCTATTCATGAATAACCTCTTCCAATTTATGACACAATTCTACACAAATGAGTAAAATTTTCTGAGAAGTGTATGTTTCTTAGAAGTAAAACTACAAGATACTGGTGTGCAAAAAGGAAAAATGCAACATTGAGAGAAATTTTAATAAATGAGATCCTTTTTCAATCTGTCTAATGAACACAATTAAAAAAGCTAAAAATGGTGGGATGATTCAATGAAACACAAGTTTTGGTATGTCTTCAAGATCTTCAGATAGGTAGATGAAGCTTAGGTCAACAAACCTAAAATCAGTGCCTTAATTGTAGTGAAATGGAACATGTGCCTGAGTTATTTAAGCTAGAACAAATAAACAGATAGGATTATGTAGATACTGTTGTCTTGGTACCATTAGTCATATTTTTCATAACTTTGGTTTACAGAACAGCAATATATTTTCATAAAATCCTAAAATCAGTCCAAATAGTTTTCATTTCTAATCAGTCAAACCTTGCTATGGGACAAGTATTTGAGTTGCATGTTTTAATTTGAGTTTCGTGAGTCCTTTTTCTTTCAATCTGTGCCCATTGTTGTTGGATGGATAAAGAAGGAGAGTGCCTGGGTTACCAGGAGATACTGCAAATCAGAGACAAACAATTATGCCTGAAGAGCACATCATCACAGGGTGACAACATCGGCTGGGATCTTAGCAGGGCGATGGATGTAAAGTGCTGGTTTTCCAATAGCTGCAGCCAGAGTCCACGGAAATTAGTGGGAATCTTTGAAAAGTGCTGGCTTGGGGGCTTAGCTATTGGAAATGGCCAAACAAGCTCAAACATCTAGATTCATTTAATGTCTTATATCTCACAAACCAGAATTTACAATGCAGTGAGTTAGGACATAGCAAATGACTCAAAATCCCTCAAAATTCTGAGCCAGTTGAATTTTGGCACCCATGAACAGCATAGCACTCCTTGATGGAGTTTTTCAGTGGCTTTAGTGTATGTTTGGATCAACAGCAAACCCCACATTTGAACCTGGAGAACATGTTGGCATTAGGGTAATGAGGCTCTATGAGCATCTGGGCAGTGATTTGGCTCATGGAAAAGGAAGGTTGGTAGTGAGCAGCCTCAAATGGCTGACCTCGTTTTGACATGCACATTACAAGCCATCATCAAATTTGACTGTAACTAAGTGCCAGGGGCTTCCAACAAGCTGTTCTGAGGTTATTCAGTTGGAGTCCAAAATGAATAACTTTAATATGGCTCATTCCTACATGTTTTCAAAGCACCAACATGATTTGCAGGAAATTTAAAACTGTACACAGTTGATCACACAGACTGGACTTCCTCCACTATGTCAAACAGAGTGATTTGTCCAGAGAGATGTTGGACAAGGTTTGAAAGGAAGCTGCTGGTGTTCAGAAGACTTACAGGGTTTCATGGGTTCATTCTGTGCCAGTATTTGATTTAAGACTTTTCTACATCAAACGTTGATCAGCAAAAATTGTAACATCTGGATTTAATGGTTAACAATATTTTCAAGACTGTTCTTTCTTTTCCATCCCTGAGACACTCTGGTGTTGTCCCAAGGTGGGAAGAGCAGCAAGATTATGACACTTGAAACTGCTATTGGAAAACAATAGGAATAATCTAGATAATTCACCAAGAAGCTATTTCTAGATGTTTTGTGACTGGAGAAAACACACAGATGTGTGATTTTACTTTTATAGAAAAACAAGAGTGTGTTTTTATGCAAACTTTGAAGAAGATTGGAGGATATCTGAGGCACAATAAACTGGCTTTAAAAAAAGTCAGTATTCACTTCATTGCATTGCATTTAGAAATGCAAGACAAATGATGTTCAATTTAAACTTCATGAAGGTGCTTCTTCATTTTGAACTGGGATAGAAGAGACTAATTCCAGGGGCTGCTGTAAGAAGGTGGTATGAATTCTTTTATTATATGAGTACATGACACTAGGCTTTCTAAAGAGCACTAGATGTGAATATATGGACAAATGAATCAAACTCAAAGATCACATTTGGCTTCAGATTTAGACTTTAAATATTGAAAATATAGAATTAATTCCATTAGGTGTGTTCCCATCCCAGCCAGGGGAGAAATGGTTGGTAAAGTCAGTTCATCTCACGTGGGTGCAATAGCTTTTTAGATACCCATAGTGGGGTGAAAAGTGTATAGCTAAGAGTGGAATCTTCATCTCACATTGAATCCTAATCAAAAGTTTGCCACAAACCTGGCTGCATTATTTGCATTAGTGTTTTCACTGTACAGAGACAGGAATAATAATAATAATAATAATAACAATAGCAACAACAACAATAAAAATTCTTATGCACATTGTTAAATTGGGGAACAGATTTGTCTACCATGTAAAAATTATTTGTAGGCTGTTGTCAAACAAGTTGAGCCCTGACACGGAGCTAAGTTCAGTTTTTCTGTACAAAACACTCTCTGGACTGTCATGTTTCCTTTGCAGCTCTTATGCTAAGCCCAAAGGATGCAGATATTAAATCTATCTTTGCTGCTAATTTGGTTTTCAGGTTGGGGTCCATCCTACTCATATTTCTTATGTCTACCATATGTCCATGACCCTGAGTGCAAAAGACCTACAGTAATAAAAATTATTATTAATAACAGTAGGCAGAGGAGAGGTTAATATCAAGAGATATTTTGGTCAGAAACTGTGCTGCACTGGTTTCAGCTTAAAAGAGAATAAATCTCCCATATAATAAGCTGTATTAGCAACAAAAAAAAAAAGAAAAATCAAGTAAACATTCATAGATCATGGCTGAACTATGATAATGTAGAGTTGAGAAAATATGGTCTAGTCTGCTTAAAAATCTGGCCATGCTGCTGTGCACTCGCAAGTATCTCAAGCAGGAAATGATGGAAAGCTCCACTGATCTCAAATAACTCAATTGTTTTTCCTTTTCTAATCAAATATCTTCATAGTGAGGGACCAAAAATGCATCATTCAGCATGCAATGTGTTTGTGAAAGCATGAAATATGGCACTTCACTGTTAATGTAATATTAAAGATTAAAAATGTTTATTACCTGTTATTCTTCTCTTAATTGTTTTGTGCAGAGAAAAATAGAAGTTGCTGCTTTAATGCATAAAAAACCCACAATGTGCATTCATAGTGGAGAGCAAAGTGTTGGGGCTATGAAAATTATGTAAATGATGAATTCCAGTGAAAGAACTTTCAAACCCTTAGGGTCTTCAAACAGCATTAATTCAAGAAATTAGATACAAAATTTAACTTTTTCATGCTAATAATGATTTCATAAGGAAAAACTCGTTAGTAAAGGTGACAAATATGAAGTTCTATTGAACATTTAAATTCAGGAATCTTAGTATGCGCCCCTGGGATATATTTACTCAGCCAATGACTCTGATGTTATTAAGTAATTTATTTGAGAAAGTCTCCATTCATGAGTTTACATAAGAACAATATCAGGTTTACAAAGGCTTGTGTTGTCAGTTTAGCAAATACCTAATTCACAATGACTTTTGCTTAAGATTTTCATTAGGTTGTTCAATATTGTTTGATCATTTAATGTCAGCTTCATAAGATCATAATTTTCCCTATATGAAAAGAGGAAATTAAAAGGAGAAATAAATTAAAAAGTGTGAACTAAACTTAAATTTAAATAAGCTTTGCCACAAAAGAGAGGAGAAGAGTGTCAGCACTTGTGATTATACTATGCTTGGGTATAAACCACCCACATTTAACAATTTAATCTTTTGCTGTGGTATATTTCTATGCCAGCAATGCCAAAAAATATATTGAAACATCTGAAATGTTGCATTATGGTTCAATTGTTCAGGACTGATCAGTCATGTGACAATATCAATTTCTGGCAGCATTGGTTAGGGGGTTCATTAATTAGATAGGAAACAAAACTATCCTAAATCTCTCAATTTCTATGCCTATTCATGCTGTAATCCATGGCCTCCAGCCAGTGTTGCAGGCAATATATGTTGTGTGCAAATATAACTAAAAATGACAATTCCTGCAAGTCAAGGAGCAGAGTGGATATGACAGAGAGAAATAGCACAAGATCTGAAAATAAGGATGGTCAAAGCTGTCAACAGATTATTTATCTTCCTACAGAAAACGCTGGTTAATCAACGCAGAACTATTTCCCAGGAAATGAGCTGATTTTACTCAACTTTCTAATGAAATACAGGCAAGCCTTGAAATCTTCATTGTCTCCCGGCTAGATCATTCACCACCATTCCTCAGAGAGCTCCCTGGTCCCCAGGCTCTGTCACAGGGCTATGCTGGAGGAGGTTTGATATAATAAGTGTTTGAAATCACCGCTGGTTCCTGTTACAACCTGCCTCCAGCACTTTTTCTCCTCCTCAGGATGGTTGTTGCTCTCCCATCACCATGGTTCCTGCATTCAGGTGTCTTTCCACCCTTGTCTCTCCAACTTATTCAGGTTAAAATGGCAACACATCAGCCTTTGTGTTTCCATGTGAGACATGCAATCTGTGCTCCAAGGCTTGTCTCTATCCCTTCATTGCACATCGTAAGACAGGTGAATCTTAAAGGACAACCTGCCTATGTGCTAAATCTTTTGATCCGCAGCAGCACAAAACCCTGGCCTACACCTGACCCTACCTAGACCAAAAAGAAAATATCCAAATAAAAGCCCATATTACAGCAGTTACTAAATTGTGTTATATTTGACTGGAGTATGAGCAGCCTGGAGGGTCTGATTCAGACAGGAGAAGGCAAAAGTCTTCTTCTAGCAATAGATCCCATGAGAAATGAAAACACGACGTACAAATAAAACATGCAGAATTATGCTATGACTATTTTGACTGTAAGCCACCTTTCCACTAACCTAGATGACTCTTTAATCAACTTCTGTTCTTAACTGAATACGTATAAAATGAGAGGGAACAGGAGCAGGTAGGCAAGGTGAGATTTGGTCGTATTTATCAACACATGCGTCACTCAGTTGTAACTGCATTTGTGTGTTCTCTGGCAGAGTGATTCTCTGATGTTTTAAGGACTTCTGAAATGCAGAAGGGCTCTAATAGATATAAAAATAATCTCCATTAGTAAGATAGTCACAGGATAGGAGTGGGTACTCTAAGAGAAATCACAAGGCCTGAAGGGTAATGATCTTGGAAAGGACTTTTGCAAGGTAGGAGCTCTCAAGATGAAATCAAAGGTCCTTATTGGAAAACTGAGAATAGAGGAGAGGAGAAATGACACAGAACTAGGCAAGGATTCATAAGTAAAGTAAGATGTTGACACTATGAAGTTGTTTTACTGGATCAGTATTAAGGCGCAATTTGTCCGAGTGAGCGAGAGAAGGCAGCTAGAGATGATTTCCAGATACAGACAGGAGAGACAAGAGGGATTTGGCAGCATAATCTCTGAAAGAAAGTTAATAAGGGGAAGTGTCTGGAAGTAAGTAAAAAAAAAAAAGAGTATATGCAGTGCTTACAAATACGTTACCATTTCTTAAGAAATATTACCATCCATGTGATTAGAAAAATAAAAGCAGGAAGCAGGAAACTCAGATGGAATGGGTTAATACTTTTGTAATAAGATCCATCCACACATAAGAGGATTGGTTTTATTTCTCCAGAAATACCATTGAAGTTTTTATTATTAAAGCATCAGGTAAAACCAAAGTTTGCAGCACAAACAGAAGTAGAAGGACTGGTTTCATACAAACTATAAGAGCACAGGAGAACAGTTTAATCTGCATGATGTCACAGCATGTGGGTACCTACAAGGATTGCAGAAAGAGGTAAAGGTTCATGATTTCCTTCCCTTCTTTGAGGCTAAAGGTTAACTGTTTATGGTACTGGTGGCTTTTACTACCTTCCTACTGACGTCTTTAAAAGTCAGTATACATTTAAAATAAAGTCTTTTTGATGGCTCTTAAACTTGAGTCTGATGCAATGCCAGTGGGGGAAGATGTTTTCTCATATTTATAAGTGATCTCATCCTTATGCTGCTCCAACTGGACTGTAAAGAGCTGCTCCTCAGATTCGAGGTGTTAGGATTGATTCAAGTGCAGGACATTGAGGCACCAGGCCTGACACACCTCTGTTCACAACAAGCCCGATAAAAAGTGCTACTTTAGCGTAAGACTTGAAACAGAATCAAGCACAGCAAGTAATGACCCCTCAGTAATTCATTTGGAAATCCAAAGTAGAAGAAAAAGTATTTATGCATTGGACGAAATTACCAAGTATTTTCCACCAAAATTAATCCTAAATGTTGTTAGACCAGTTTCCCTTATTGGATCACTCAATTGATCGATCTGTCTATATTTATATCTATCTATGTATATATAAATATATACACGTCCTCCTACAAAGGGTGCTGGGGTTTCCAGTAAAGAACACAGCACATATTTACAGAAATGTGATGTAATTTGGGTGTAATCTTAGAGCACGTTATTTAAGGAAACTAGCTATGATTTATAGCAGCAAATAAGACAAAATTCATTTAACATACCTCAGCATTAAGTATCTCCTGCATTAATTCTCTCCAAAGTGTGTTCCATTTATTATCTAACAAGGTATGCTCCATTATTATTTTTATCCAGTTCATTGCTTGATTCTATCTGTTCTTTCAAAATTAGCTTGTCTAATCAGAAACTGCTTTGGCTGGTAGTTCATTTCACATAAAAAGGATGAATTCTTGTTTACTGAGAAAGTAATTGGATTATAATTTTGAAAAGAAAGAAATATGAATTGTAATAAATTATTTCGTAAAAAATACACGGGAGCGTGAAAACTAGCAAACCCAAGACAAATTAAAAGCTCTAATGAATGAAAAGGCTATAAATAGAACATGAAACTGGAAAGAATAATTCATCATTGTAACTTACCTACTCCTTGTTATTCTGTCGAAAAGAGCTGAATATCTAAGGAAAGAAGAAATAAAATATATTTACCAAATGATGGTCAAGCAAATATTTATATTAGCTGACACTTTTCTTCTAGCTCTTCAGCTCTTGTAAACATAATTAAAACCTTTATTACAGAAAGAAAAAGTATAATTTAACCATGTTTGGGAGTCCACAATTCCATTTCAGTTATTTATCAAATTCTATTGCTAAGTTTTCATGACCATAGGTAGACTATACTAAAGTTGCATGCCTGACTTTGTTGCCTGCACCTGTATATGTTAAGCGAAGGCAAGAGAAGGCAGAAATCATATTTAATACACTGACCAATATACTGGGGATATTTACAGAGCTGAGCCATCATGTATATTTTATTGCTTCTCAACATTTCAATTCACATCAAACTGTAGGACTTTTTTTCTTTTTTTTCTTTTCTTACCACCTAAAAATAATTTGTTGCTGATCCTGCTTTTTTTCTGTATGTGTTTTTAAATATTTTTTTTATCTAAACAAGTAAAACAGGGAGTATTAAACATATGAGAAATAATGGAAATGGACTATGACAATTGTCGAAAGGAAAATAAAACACACAGAACAGAATGTGCAAAGTTTTAAATAAGACTTTTGAAGTTAGAATATATATTATATTATATTATATTATATTATATTATATTATATTATATTATATTATATTATATTTATTATTTATTATTACTGTTATATACAGTAGAAAAATCAAGTAATTGTTATGAAATTCTGAAGTACTAGATAAAACTTGGCTCTCACCTCTTCAGCCGATTAACACCTTGAGCTCTTTCTGTTTGTAGACCTAACAAAGAAAAATACAAAATTAAATTCAAGACACTAAATTATATGAGCAAAATTTTTATATATTTACATTGATTTAGCCTGATTTTATTTATCGGAAAATCATTCAGGTTTTCCTTGTTGTTGAATTGCATTTATGATACCAATTCAAACTTTGATCTTAAATTACACTTTTGGGGCCTGAAGTAATAACAATTTGGGATTACAAGGATCCAGTTCTTATCTACATACCAAACAGGTTGTTTATAGTGCAGTTTCTTCAGTGAATATACTCAAATTTAGCACAGGGAGATTGATAAAGGTAATCAGCAAACACTGTATTGGCTTAGAATAAAGATGAAAGCAAAATGCACCTGACTCAGTAAAGATAGGAGTTAAATGCCTGATTATCCACATAAGTGTGTCAGTAAGAGGAATTTCATGCATGACAGATGTTAGAATGGGCATTAAAATGGTCAGGACAAAAATCATTAAGTGTCCCAATAACGCACATTGCACTAATGCATTTGTAGGGTGTCACATTCAAATTCCCTCCAACTTCAAAAGGTCTTTTTGCATGCTCAACGTCAGGCTTATACATGAATGAGATAAAAACATTTGGCAGTTTCTTAATACTCACTTGAGGTGGCTACTCTACATTTAGAAAGCAAAACCTTATCATACTACCTACACAATGAAACTCAAAAGGTGTCATGAAATGACTGGATGGAATTTTGTTTCATTCAAAGAAATATGTAGCTACAGAGGATGATAGCTATAACCCAAGTCCTACACAGGCCTTGCCCATCAAAGCTGCAAGGAAAGAAAATTATTGATGCACTGAGAGGTAGGTACTGTTACTATCCCTGTGGTGACTGATGTGGTGCTTCAGTGCAGAAAATGATATTATAGAATCACAGAATGGTTTAGGTTGGAAAGGACTATTAAAGTTCATCTGGTCCAACTCCTTTGCAACGAGCAGGGACACCTTCAGCTAGATCAGGTTGCTCAGAGCCCAGTCCAACCTGGCCTTGAATGTTTCTAAGGATGCATTACCCACTTGAGAAATGAAGTTTTGATTAAACCTGAGCTACGTAGGAGGATATTTAATGTAGGGAATGAACAGCATTTGGATATGAGCAACACAGAAGAATCACAGTTGCTCAGTCAATAAAAAATATTTAAAGCAGAGAATTTCCATTCATTAATCTAAATACAAAGTAGCCTTGTAAATGCTCTCCAGCTTCAGGTCATATGAGAAAGAAGTTTGACAGTGATGTAGAGACTCTCAGGGTGCCCCAGTCACAGGCTTTAGGTTTCTGACTCAGGACAAGGAAAGCATAATCCTACTTGAATATGCAGTCCATGAACATCTTCAGCTAAACCTTGGTGAGAGGAAGTCCCAAAATGCAGGCAAAGTAAACTGTGACAAGTGTCACAAATGTTTGGAATTTTGCTGTTTGTGTTAAAGTGATCCAACCTGAACATGCTAAAAGCAAGGGTGAAACTACCAAGGATTTCATTAGTGAAAAGGTAATATTAACCTCAGAATTATTGGCATATTTTTTGTAGGCTGGTGTTTTTTCATATTTTTGTGTTTAGGTATGCTTTGTTCTGGCTTGAAAAGCTCCCAAAATTAAATCTTCTGGTGTCGTGCCTGTGAGTTGTTTATTAATTAAGTGAGCCACGAACCAAAAGTCCTTTTTCCTCTCCCACTTCATGTGTATCCATTTCTTGTCTTTCCCATTTGCCTCCTCTCTGTCTGCTGTGCCTTTTCAACTCATGCAGCGTCCATCCCCTTCCTTGCCTGCCCACACAGAACCAGGCTCTCAAAAGGGCTCTTCAATACCACCGTAATGAAGCTTAAACCAGGATAAATAAAACCTCCACAAACCAACTGTGAACTGATTCCTGTGGTGCAGTCCCAGTCTTTGACCGACTCACATCAGAAATCAGATGAGAGCATAATTTACATATTTAAAAAATTTAAATTAGATCAATTTTGTTTTAAACCTGGATAATATGAGACTCTGAGGATTCCTGGAACAACAGTTCTACAACAAATTGATCTGTCTGCCTACTACATACAAAAAATTGATTTTCTTTTCTTGAATGGAAACCTTTCTTTGAAAAGAATGAATTCAATTTGTGACACACTCTGTGAGTGTTCTCCATGTGATTCTGAGGTTTTAGAATCATTTAAATCAATAATAAAACCATTTTAATTTGGCTTAACTTTGTAGGGCATGTGTACTTGTAATTTTCAATGAATATGAGATAAGGAAGTGGTCCAGGACTAAGTCCTCTGAGTCACCTGACTTCTAGTTTGTCTGTTTTGGGCTTCCGAGTCTATCTGATCAGAAAATTCCTGGGTTTGAATCAACCTCCATAGTTCAGACAAACAGAGTCAGACTTCTGCTCTGAACTGTCTGAAGGCACCAGTCTGTGAAGAAAAATCATCAAGTTAGTATAAAACAGATACAGTCCTATAACAAATCCAGAGATTTAAACCTATAAAGCTTGGGGCTATAACCACTACCTCACCAGTGAGTTCTGTAATATCCCCATTCCCACATCTCCTTCCTCAACAATCTATTCTTGCTCCAGGTAAGCTTTAAGAGATTCTTCAGCAGCACTGAAAGCTTCATGCAGTTCAGGGACATAACAGGTTAGCTAGTCTGGGCTACAGATATTCCAGTATAACCCCTTTGTGTTGGCACCTTATTTATTTATTGGTGCCTGAAATCCC
>QWTY01009451.1:0-12697 GCA_008033365.1 Pseudorectes ferrugineus
GCTTTAGCTGGTGGGGGGTTTTTTTGTCAGGCTGGTTTCTTATATAACTTTTTTTTTAAGTGCCTGTTCTCTGGCTCTTCGTGCATCTGGCTACTAAAATTACAAATATTTAGAACCTTCTATGGCAATAGGAAAGATTGTTTTAAATTAAATATTAGAACAGGTGGATTTTTTCAGTATACAGTGCTGCTTGTGTGTAAACAACCGACACTGGCTGCGCTGATTGTTTTACCATCAGGGAAAGCACTTGCACCTGCCTTGCCTTTACTGTCTCAGCTGTTTATGGCCCCAACTTCCTTAAGTGAGTCTGACCCACCACAGTGCTCTTACTCTGTTGCATCTCCAGCAGCTTTAAAAGACCTTTTTTTAAAAAAAGAGGTAGAAAAATGGTAAGTTGAAAGGGACGACAGGTATTATGTAGAAATGAGGCAGTTGGTTTTAAATTTTATTGTGCTCCTATGTTTGTAGAGCTTTTGTGGTCAATTTTGGCATCTTAAAATACTCACTTGTGTTATGAGAATTCTCTTCATTGTACATCACAGGTAATATGTTTTCAATTAATTACTCCCAACTTACTACTCTTAACTGGGAAAATCTTTCATAGTCCAATGAAATATTCAAAATTGCTCAAAAGATTCAGACATGCAATTACTGCTTATTTAAATGGGAGCTGTGTGGGCTCCCTAATCACTTAAGTAGCTTTGAAAAAACTCATCCTTGATGTTTTTATTTCTCTGCAGTAGCCAGTGTTTATAGCTTGCTTTGAACAAGATAAAAAATTCCTTTTCATTGTACTGAGAGCATATCTGAGAGTGTAGAATTGCCATTTTATATGAACAGAAACGTTATGAAAAAGTTCTCTATTCTTTAAAATCAGCATGAAATATTCATCTAAACTGTCAATAAATATTTAAAGGTGATGTGAAATTTTCATGCATTTTAAAGAGTAAAATTAATTAAAACATTGTAAGGACTATATTATACTGAATAGAAGAGTTGTACCAATATTTGTGAAATTCAGATGAGATACTTAGTTTAATTTAGTGAAAAAAGCAGGAAAGCATGGTGACTTCTTATTAACCCCTTCATTTCTGTAACCTGGGATTGGGGCATTAGTTTAAGATGTGGAAGACCCAGAGTTGCTGATCTCCTGGCATAGAATGGAAACTCTTTTTGGTCATTCCGTCAGGACTCTCTTCTTGAATTAAGGCTTCCTATTTTGGTGCCTTGTGTCTCTGAGAAGGACACACAAATACTTGTGATCTTTGCACGTGTTGGGTAAGATTATTCTATATGTTGTGTGCTTTTATTGCTTGCTGGAATCAATCAGGTTTTGGGGATCAGAATGAGGAAGATGCTCAGGACTTTGGAATGAAACTCCCGTAAGATGTTCCTTCCTTTCTGGGTATCTGGGAGTTAGTAAACAAAGATAAATTGTTTCTTTTAAATTAAAATTAATATTGTGTTTAAGAAAACAAGGAATTTAAAGAAAGAAGTGTCTGATAAGACAGACATACAGTCATTCTTGGTTTTTTTTCAATTGGAGAAAGATGAGATTTGATTATTTGGGCAGGTTTCTGTGCCAATACAGATCAGAAATTAAATTTCTGAAAAACTGTGGAAAGCAGCTGTACTTCAAAGTCCCAGTTGTTTTCACAGTGCTGAAAAAAATATGTAAAGAGAACTGAAGAATAAATACTGGGGAAATGGGGAATGTGTTGTAGAGGAATATCCTCCATTCTCATTTTTTAAAAGCTGTTCTGAAATTATGTGTTCTCAGTTGTATTTTTGTCTGCAGTGTTAATGTTAGTTTAAGAGGAGATTCTTTTAGATTTGTTCTGCATGGGTACTTGAAAGATTTTGAAAGTGTGAAATAAACAGTGTATTTTTGGGAGAGGGGGGAGTGGAAATTAAAACACTTGATGCAAGTGAGTTTGGAGGTGTGCATGCCTGGGTCAGGTTGGTGCAGCTGGTGACTTGGCAGGAACTGCTCCTGGTGTCTGTTTTTCAAGGGAAGTAAAACATTGCAACTTTATTCCTTCTTGGGTTTCCTTGGCACAGTACTGTTCTTGCTACCTGGCCTCCTTTGCTCCTTGTTTACCATCCTTGCTTTCCGTCTCCCCTCACATCACTTTTCTCTGAGATTCCCCAGGGTCTGGCCCTGGGATTTTGGCTTCCATTCTGAAGAGGCTTCTGAAATTCTATAAAACCTGACTCGATTGCAAATATTTATATTATGGACAGGAGGAAAATAAAATGTTTCCAATATGCGAAGGAGAGATGTGGTTGCAGTAGTTTTTACCTTACTGATGATAGTCCTGCTCTCATTGCTTCTCCCATCCCATGTCTCAGTTCATGTCTTGCCTGGCAGGTGTTTAGAGGGGAGCCTACTGCATTTTTGGGTATTGATGCCAATTTACTGATAACATCTGGAGGAAATTCAGCTTTCAGCTTCAGTTTTTCTCTCCACTAGGCTGGCCACTATTGTCTTCCAGAAAAAAACCCACACTTTCAGAAGCATAAAAGGCCATTAATAATGTACGATAGTTATAAATTTTTATCAAGTTGAAAAAGAAAGAGACTTATAAGTGAGTATTGTTTAGTACTGTAGGAGAAGTGAAGCCTACTGTTCAAATACCAGTTCAGGCAATGAAGCCATGAAAATTAATCTCAGTTAAAATCATTTGTATTAATATTCTGTATGTTATGTAAAAATTTGCAGTGCTAATATTATTGACCAGTTATTAGCTCAATGTCTTAATATTCAGATAAAACATAACATTTTAAGTTGCAGATCACCAGTGCAAACCAACAGAGAAACTATGTTTAAATCTTGGTTATAAAGTATATTACTGTTGTTGTTGCAAGTGTAAAAATAAATTAAATGGTCAATTAGACTGGTTTTCAATCTGAAGGCATTGAAATAAATCACTATTATGATTATCATACTTTAGTGAGTATCCTAAATAAATGTTGTGGTTCATGTGCCCTGCTCATCATTGTAGAGTGCTGCTTAATGAAAACAGTACAGCCAGGAGTAGTGGTGCAGGGGGGCTGCCTCTGCTGGCAGGAGAATGTTTTCTGAACAGTGGTGAGAGGTTTCACCTGCTTCAGCAGGCAGTGAAAGCAGGAGATATTCCAGTGGGGAGGTTACAGTGGCAGGAGGATCACAGCCTCAGGCCTGTGCTGCTGATCTTCTGACTCACCTGCTGCACAGCGGAAATCAGAGAGACATGTGGCATGGCACAACCTGAAGCACAGCAGGTGTTTTCCTTGGATGCAGATAAAGCCTACCATGGATGTAGTGTCCCATGAGAATACAGGCATCTGTTTTCCACAGTTTTGAAGTTAGATTAAAAAATATCAGCTCGTAAGTGATTTTTTTGTCTCTTCAGGATACAGTAAATGACAAGGCATTTCTGAAGCAGTTCTGATGTCTCTTAAAATTAAGTATCTCCAGTTTGAAATCGAGAATAAACATGAAAGAGCTGCTGAGCCTGTTGCATTATGAATGTGAGCCCTGTTTTGGTGGGCCTGGGTTCAGAAGCAGGACAGTCTGCAGGTGCAGTGAGATTGCAGAATGCTGTATCGAGGCTTTATAACAGATTTTTAGATATGTATTTTCTGCAGGCCACTTTTGAGCAGTTGCTTCAGGTATTGTGTTCTGCCTTGCAGATGTGTCCATAAAGAATGTGTGCTAGGCAGGGCAGGTATCTACTGAAATGAGTTAAGTCTTTAATAATCTGTACATTCATCAGCTCCTGTTGCTGCCTTATCTCCTGGATTAAGGACTAAATAAGTCTAGATGGATACTGGTGCCTGTAGGTTGTAAATCTTGTCTAACATTTATAGCTACTGTCCTGCTTGCAGCCTCATTTGCGAAGTTGAAGGTTATCTTCCAAGTGGATCAAAATATCCTGCCCCTCTCCTGACTCAGCAGAACTTGAGGGCCTGCTGCACGTCTCAAAAAGCCCTGTTGTGTCCCAGTGGCTCCCTAATTAGCAGAAAAAAGCAAATGGGAAATTCCTTTAGCACAGTTGGAGTGAGTGTTGAAACACTTCATGCAAGGCTGAACTCCAATTCATTAATATACTGCAGGCAGCTTTAGTATAGGAATGCCAAACCCCAGGCTGTGCCATGCCAGAGAACCGGCTATACCAGCACACTCTACACGAAATGCAGGCGCCTCTTCCTCTGACCTTTGGCAGCTGCTTAATCAGACCTTGGGCAGATTTAAACTGTCCCTTTAAAATAATGCAAGGGAGTATCAAGGCAACGTTGTCAGTGTCCACTCCCTTGGTAACTAAGAGTATTTTGTTTCCTGCTCTCTCTCTGGTGCAGATGGAAAGCTCTGAATCCTCACATGAGAAGATGAAGTAACCTTCACAAAAGATATTCTCTCATTGAGGTGCCTTGTTTTATAAGTTTTGCCTCACAATCTAATTTTTAATAGGAGTTGTATTTCTAGTACTCCCCCCATCCCAATTTCTAGCAGGTCAGAACCACAGTATGACTTTCTAAATCACTGTAGGTGTGGGGCTCCTTCCTCTTGCACCAGCATCCTCTTTGCAAGGCATGACTTCACAATGAGACTGTATTAGGTTGATGTAAATCAGCAAAGCTCCTAAGGCAGAGCTGCTGTTTTTTCACTCACTGTTGGGGGTTGGAAATGCTGCAAGCCTCTGATTTGATTTTTGCATATATGGCTTCATTCTTCTGAGCTTAAGTTACGTGTGTAAATCTTCTGGAAAGGCTTGATCATCCAAAAGGATACAAAGAGTATAAAATATTGTCTTGGTGGCTATATAAAATGATGAAGACTTTCTTTCTTTTAATGATTTGTTGTTGGGGTTTTTTTAGTATGGTCTCTGACATTAGCTTGGAGAGGTACGTGCTTTGTTATTACATGGAATTTGAAGTCCTAAGAATATTTTGGAGGATTGTCACTGCAGTTTGGGAACAGTCATCTATTATAAATGATTTTTTGCAGGTTGATTGCTGGATGTGACCAGATATTAGGTGATGCTTATTATTCTAGAAATGGAATTATGTAGGGATAGAGCACAGAAGGTATCTTCCTCTGTATTAGTGTCATTTGAAAGAGGGACATGGAGATTCACTTTATGTTGTCAAAATTCTGACAGCAGTGCTCTTGGCTGGTAGGAGCATCTGGCTGGTCACTTAAGAACTTAAGAAGTTATTTTTTGGCTTAACTGCACTGAAAATATTCTCTTGGGTTCATTTTCTTCTCCTCTTGAGATTCACCCTTGTGCATTCACAAAGATGCACTGCTGCTCCCTGCACAGACTTCCAGAGAGATAAATCCAGCTTTTGTTCTACGGAATTCCTTCAGCCTGGCACTGACAACGCTAGTGGCCTCATCTGATTAAATCTACTTCACTGCCATGCAACATGACAAATGCTTTTGGTTCAAGTTGAACGGTAAAGCTTTTGCAAACAGGAAAAACAGTTGTCAGCTGTCACTGTTGTGGGACCAAACACACGTTGTGCTACAACAAGCGGACAAAAAAGCCTCTAAGCCGCACAGCAGATCAAATGGGAAAGCCACTCAGGGTACATCCAGTTCTATTAAGACATGAGTGTGTTTTTATCAAGACTTGTTTAACAACACAGGGGAGAACATCTGTTAGTAATTGGTGATATGGAAAAAGACTGTCTTTTGCTCTCAAGAAAGCCTAGAAATTGCAAAATTACATGATACTGTATCATTTGCAAGATGGGAGCTTTTGAAATTTTAATATGTTTTGCTTACAAATATAACTTTTGACTTAATTTGTTGCAAAAAAAATTATTAAGCATCTTTAAAAGAAAAGCTGTTTTGGGGAGCTTTGGAGAAAGCTGTTTGGTTCCAGGGTGGTCAGTCTGCTTCAAAAATTAAGATATGAGAACGAACTGAGGTTGAAAATGACACCTGGGTGTTTGGCATGGTCCTGGCTATTGAGTTTCTTGTGCTCTCTGAGTTTTTATTCTACCACTCTCCCAGCTCCACTGAAAAAAGAAGTACAGAAAGTTTGGGAGAAATAGGAATATTTCTGACTGTATGTTTTTTTTTGTTTTATTCCTTGTTTTCTTTGAATAGATGAAAAATGGAGCATAATATACTGGCTCTTTGTTCTTCTTAAATGACTGTGTAGGAATAGGTGGCTTTTGAATTTGAGCTTGTTTTGGACTCTTCAATCTGGAATATTATAGGTCAGCCTCAAAACTATGCCCAATTTATGCTTAATCCCAGAACTGATGGGCATTTTATCCTTCATGCAGAAAGTGCCATGCCTAGTACAGTGCATGCTGGCATTTTCTTTTGGGGCTGTTCTTCTCTTAGTCATTGAATCAGTTTTTAATTAAATACAAGTACAGTCCGATTTCTAATGTAAGTTTCTGTTTTAAAACCAAGTCCAGCAGAAAATACTGTTTTCCATTGCATTCTGAATTCAGACATTTCATGTCTGGAAGGTGGAGGGGGAGCAGCACCGTCCTTGAATTATGGCCATCAGTCTGAAGTTTGCTTCAACGTCTAGGCCTGGGATTGCGGTGCTAACCACTGTGGGCACGTCTGCCTCGCTATTTCCAGGCAGCCCTGCCCGCTGCCTCCCTTGTGCAGCCTGGCTGGCTGCGAGCCAGTGCTGACCCACAGGCATAATGTGCAAGCTAATGCAATAAGTGCTGCTGAAAGCATGAGGGAACCTAATGACGCCAGTGGGGCTTGCGCAGCACGGAGCTCGCTCCTGCTGCACGTGCGTCAGAGCCTGGGAGGGAGGCAGAGTGCTGCACCTTGGAATATGACAGGCTGGCTGATGGGGAGCGATCACTGCTGCTTCTGCAAGGCCAAACCAATAATAATTGTCATCTGTGCTTCTGCACGATGGCACTCACCCTTTACACCTCCCCAGACCGTAAGGGAACTCTCCTTCATTAGGCTTTTCATACTGAACAGGAAAACGTTCATCTCAAGGTTGAAAGTGGCTTAGTCCTCAGACTGTGTTGTGTGGAGCCATCCTCAGGGGTATATTTTTATAATGTGCTAATGGCTCAGTAACTGGCAAGAGGAATGAAATGCTTAGGCCTGTCAACTAAAGAGCACTAGAAGTCCTCTTTGGTCCTTAATATAGTAAGGACATCTTAACGGCTGGCATTACTTCTCAGCTTTGTGACTTTCCATTCAGTTTATTTTATGTTACAGCTGTTCAGGAATTGTTAGAGCTACCAGTTTTGGGGGAGTCATGAAATTGAAATAAAACAGTAATTTCTGCTATCACCCCCTTTGCTTTGTGAGGTGCCATCCCTCCCTGCTCCCCCCAAATCTCTTGTCACAGGGCAGGCAGGAACTTGCAAGTCTAGCAAGACTCAGTAATGAAGATGAATTTTTTTTCCCCAAGCCACATTTACAATCTGCTTCCTTTTAAAAAAATTAGATCAGAGTCTTAATTTTAATTAAGTAAAAGACTGTTAGCTAAAGCCTCTTGAACATGTAGCATGAAAAATAGGAAGGAAGCCAAGGAGATATGACTGCTGGGATAATTTCATCTTGCAAGTTGGGGCTCCAAGTGTGCGTCCTTCAGCTTAGTTTCCAAACCAACTATTGACGTCCGAAGTGGCTTGGCACCTGGTGAATGTCACGGTAAGCTGTGCTGTCACCCTGGGGCTTGGAGTCCCTTGTGATACTGTGAGCACGGTCAGCAGAGGACACCTGTCCTGACAGAGACAGTAAGATGATCTTCTTGGGTCACGGAGCAAGGAAGCTGTGAGGTGTCTCAGAAAATGTGTCAAAATTCATCAGTACTATGAACTACTTTATCAACAACTGGGAATTGAATTAGCAGTCATTCCTGTAAGGAGTTGTTTCAAATGCTCTCAGTGGTAGCAGCAGTGTATATTTACAGAGGGCAGTTACCTAATTACTGGCCATTAATGACTATCTGCAGTCTCTAAACCTACTCAGGGAAGTGAGCAATGCCAGATCGATTGATTATTCCCTCAATTCTTTGTCTCTCCTTTCTCCCTTGTTCAATATCACAGGCCAAAATCTGCACTCTGTTTTATAGGCGGAGAAAAACCATGTTGCAGTACCTGTTGCTGAATCTTCTCTGTGTGGGATATGTATTCTGACCTGACAGCTCGGGTGCTGAAGCTGGCCTCATCCCAGCTGCTGCTTCCCTCTCGGCCTGAAAGCCAGAACATGGGATCAGGCCTGCAGCAGGGTAGGAAGGGAGATGCAGTTTTTCAGTACTACACGTTTTTACTGCCCCATGTTCTGTGACCGGGTAGCTTTGTGGAGATCTTCCTTTGGCTTCATTTCCATTACTTATTGGCTATCTCCCTTTCCCTAAAGGATTAAATAGATTGCTTTGCTGCTAACACCTGGATTGACTTCAGAGGTAGCTTGGATCCAGATATTAGTCTTGCACTTTAGTGCTTTTAAGAAGATTGCTGTAATGACAGTAAATGAAGCCAAATACAAAATGCTGCATTATAGCTTTATGTAGGTAGTGTGTATATGTATAAAAAGGTATATTGAGTTGCCACCCCACCCTCAAGATTTAACCGCAATTTGCAAGACCATGAATTTGCTGTTAACACAGAACAGCTGTAAGAGCACAGTGGATTTAAACTGTTCAAAATCTATTAAAATCCCTTTAGTGGTCCTTAGGCTTAGGAGGAAGAGAGAATAAATTACTGTTTTGACAGAGTTGCTAGTCTTACAAATAGCACTGATGGCTTTAAAGGGTTTGCAGAACTGGGCTCTGAATTGTTAAAGCTCCAGTTAGACATGAGCAACTTTTGGGAGGATTTTTTAAACTGATAATCTTGAGATGGACTTTGGACTTAGAAAACCTGTCACAGTGAAGGGGTCGGTGCTGTCAATGCTTCAATGATTGGGCACACTGTCCCTGCTGGTGACCGAGCTCTCGCTGCTGTCCAAGGAATGTGCACAAAGGCAGCTTTGTTCCCTTCTCCTTGACCCCAGGGAGTCGGTGCATGGCCAGTGTGCCCAGACCATTTCCTGCAGAAGATCAGAAGCTCACTGTGGAGCTCTTCAAGAGGAGGATGCGGGTGCAGTTGGTTTGAAAGTGCTTGAGCAGAAAAATACATTAATTTCGTTTAACATTTTAGGCAACGTATAATGGTCTCAGGATACAAATTAAGGTTTCTATTCAATGTTTACTGCTCTGCAGGGTTTAATATTTTACTTTTTATGTTAGAAATGGTAATCAGGTGTGGATTTGAACCACTACAAATGGTCTAAAAACTGAGCTGTGCTAAGTTAAGCACCCTGGCTATGGTTTTGTTTGGGAATATGAAGCAAAGGTTTTGTCGGCTAATGCACCTCTACTCTTATGCAGCTGATGCCTATAAGAAAAGTCCCCCATACAATTCCACCAAGGACCATCCATTCAGTCTCTAAATAAAGTGACTCTGTCTTCTTGTAGGCTGTTGTTTTGGCTTTCAGCTTGCTCTGTGTTAATGGCTTTTTGAAGTGACTTTAAAAACCAAACCACAGTGTTGGCTTCTTGCATAGCGCTCTAAGCAGATGCGAGAACCTGGCATGGAAATCAAAGAACACAGTTATTTGGTGGATGTAGGATGAGCCAAAGCACTTATCAGGGATCACAGTAGAACTTTACCAGCCTCTGCTGACTCTTGGAATGAGCCTTGTGAAGGTAAGGCAACTTCTTAATTTAATTTGGTGCACACGGATCCTGAAGGAAGATTTGTCAGCGTTTTGCAGAGCAGATGGCTGTGTATCGATTTGGACGGGACTATTTTCATTTCAAGTCCCCTGCAGCAGTAGGAAAAATATGATTTCAGTCTCATAGCTATATTTATGTCTGTAATTGGTGGTTAATACAATTCTGGTCAGGGTTTGCAGGATCATTTCTTTTGTTAGGCAGACAAGAGACAGCTTCATCCATTAGCGCTAATCCTATTTCACGGGAAGCTCGATGTTTAAATGTTAGATTTGCTCCCTGATTGACAGTAACTATTGCATCTTTGTCGCCCTCTAAAATTGAAGGAAAGTGTGGCTTAGGGTCGCATGGATAAGGGTGGTGTTATGGCACCTGCTACTGGGTATTTCTGGAAGGAATTGGTTGGGATGCCAAATGAAGTCTGAACAGCTTTTACTTCATGGTTCCTGAGTCAGTAGAGACAGAGATGCCTTGGGTTCCAATGGTGCAAAATGAAGGCTGCTATGTGGATGAAATGGAATGGGATTCATTATATGCCAATGAGTCACCTCATTTGAAGTCTGTCTGGTCATTGTTTCCACTGATAAAAGAGAAGTGTACGCTTCAGTTGAGTGGCAGGCTGTGATCCCAGTGACAATGGGCAAAGGATGGCAGAAGGATGTGCATTCCTGCTGGCTCATCTTAATGAACACCAAGGGGCGCTTGTCTTGATTTTGGCTTTTCTGGTATAAGCCCCGGGCAAATGGATCAGTGTAACACTTGCCAAATGGCAAAGCCCAAAGGTATTTTTCCTCAGAAATAAGCTTTAACGGTAGTACTTGAAGTTTAATATGTACTTGTCGTGGGGCACTCTCCCAACTTTTTAAATTCTAAAGCAGGCACTGAAAAAAAATCAGTCAAGTTTTGATTATAACTCAGAATTCCCTGTGGAATGGATATGTAGGTAATCATTACAAACTACTGTAGGAAAACAAGCCATGGGAGTGCCTGTGATCAACAGAATCAATTTGTTTTCTCTTTAGCCTTGAAAATGATCCCTTAAAAGGGAGAGGGAGGAAAATGAACCAAACCTAACAACTAGCATGATTCATCAGATACTTCTAGTCAGATGGCAATTATACCTTGAGTTGTCATTTTAAGGACAAAAATCTATAGTAGTACACATGAAACCTAGCTTAATACCTCCTGTAGCTAAAGCACAATAGTATTACGTATTCTGAAATGGGCTCATATCCTGGAGAGGTCTGAACTGTAGCTGGCAGTTACGCTGCCCTTGGAAAACGCTAAACATGTGCATTCATGGGTATTAGAGGACCAAAATGTGCTGCTTTGAAAGAGGATGATAATAAGAGTTCTACCAGGTTAAAAAAAAAAAGGGTTCATTCAGAGGCATCACAGAGTAGGCTGACAGGTGGAAGCAGCAGAACTTGTGCAGGAGATGTCTGAATTTGGCAGGGATTTAAAATTCAGTCTAAAATAAAGTTAGTTGCATGCAGGCAGAATGAATGTTGAGCCTGTACACTCTGTTCAGTGTGAGCACATTATGGGAATAAGTGGTATTTCCACATGAAATTTGTCAGAAAGCTTGGGCAAGCTTAATGCTGGAAAATAAGGGGTTTAAAGAAATTCAGATGAGTTCTTTACTGAATGTGAAAGGTATTTATTTATTAGGGGTTTCACTTGTGTTTCTCGTAATTTTTAACTTGCACTGGTTAAGAAAACATCTGAAAAACTGGCATATGGCAAAGGTGGTGGTATGGATGAAATGTGAAATGGTTTTCTTCTCTTTTAGGATATATTTTTGGTAGTTCAGGACCATTTAAATCAGTCATACCATTTATAAGGATGTATTGTAAACTTTTAAAATTATCTTGAGTATAGAAAGGCAATAATGATAAATGCAGTTCAGTCATAGGAGAGTGCTGGCTGATGCGTGGGTGGGAGAAACAGGAGCTGAGATTCACCTGAGATTGGCAGATACTGACACGTGTGGTTGTAGCCCAGCCTCCTGTGTGGGTTATGGGGAAGGGCAGTGCCATCCCCTAGATTTGGGTGTGGATGCTTGAGCCTGCGCAGTCCTGCTGGGTGCCTGTGGGCTGCTGCCAGGCTGAGCCAGGGGTTTTTCCATCCGGGTGCTCAGCTCCTAGGCAAGAGCTCGGGGGTGAAAGGGAGGGACAGAACCTCTAGCAAGTTGTGAACATACGCCTGCCTGTTTTTCAGGTTCGGAAAGATGTTACTGAAAAGAGATGCAGTGTATAATGGTGTAAACCCCATGTTTCTGTGGAAGAGAATGGTGAGCCTGTTGTACACATGCTGCCTTTGCTGTTCCTAACTGGAAGATGCAGTTCTGTTACGGTTTTGGGTATAGCACTCTTGAGAGTGTGCTGTCCTGTGCTCTGTCTGACCAAAATATGTTTTGCCAGTAGCTGTTAAGAAGTTGCACAAATGTCTGTACTGAAGGCCACGTTGGGGTTCTTTGCCGAATGTTTTATATTTCCATTACTGTGACTGCAGTTATGACTTTTTCCAGAGTAAATACACGGAATATGAACATCAAGTTATTGAGGGCATCAAGTAGCTTATATTTAGAAATCATTTACTATGGAGGAAAAAAGCAAAAATAAGAAAAAATATCTTAAATTCAATTACTGAATGCTTAGCTGAGGCGCAGTGGGAACATGTCATCTAAATTAATATAACAAACGAAACCCATTATCCTAATTGTCTTACCTGAGTTATAACCACTGAAAACTTGCTGGGGAGCAGTGGCGAGCAAGGTATGTATTCACAATACCTCTGAGAACATGGAAAATTAATGTATTTTTCCTTTTTTTTTTTTTTTAGGTAAGTAACTGAAGGGGACATGAAGAATTGACCTTTAAATGGCCAGCATGTTGCAAAAGGTATTTTGATTTATATTCAGTGAGAAATGTGCAAATAATTATTTTGAGTACATATTTAACGAGTATTTTCCTCCTTTTTTTTTTTTT
>QWTY01009451.1:12763-34399 GCA_008033365.1 Pseudorectes ferrugineus
AAGTAGTAATAATATGATGATGATGATGAATGAAATATTAAGTGTCATTTTTGAAATCCCTTTTTGCACTGATGATCACTGGAAAGTCTGTTTTACATGCTGATTATTAAGTGATAGATGCATTGCATCTGATTTCTAAGACATGATACCACTAAGTAACTCTGAGAAAGCTAAACCCGTATTTGATCCCTAAACAGCTGCTTCCTCGCCAGCCAGATGGATATGGGGGTATGTGAGGCCTTATCCTGCATTGGGAAGTAGTGTCTGTAAATATGCTGTGAACAAAATGCTGGAGCTTCTGCTGGTGACACCCACACAGAAGCATCAAAGAAAACCCAGCTACATTTCATTTGCCATAGTTCTCCTACTGATTATTTTTTCACATCACTGATAATCGATTATAACTTTGTAGAATGTTTGTTGTCATGTTGCTGTCTGTGAAATCCCTCAGGAGAGCGTAGGTTGATGGGAGAGTGATGGTTACAGAGAGCAATTCCAGTTAATACCAATTAGGGAGGGTAATGCAAAGCTGTTTGGAAGAATCTTCACAAAGGCTGGTTGAAGAAAGAGGATTCTGGCTTACAAAAATGTCAGCGTTTCCTAATTATTTCCATTAGAGTGAAAGTTATACTTCTTAATATTTTTGACAGCAGGGTGCAAAGAGGAAGATAGACCTATTGATTAGGAAGTGTCTGGGGGATAGACTCAATTTCTGATTTCAGTGAGGCAGAACTGAGGTTTATCCCTGAATTTCCTACTTTTGAAAAGATTATGGAGTCTAATGGTTTATTATCTGTTCTCCTTCCCTCGATTTTGAGTTAAAAACCCCAGACTATATTGGACACAAAAATTAAGTATTCTCTGACAACATTTTCAGCTGAAAAATTCTGGTTTTGCCTTCTATAGACTTTGCACTATTGGCTGCATATAACTACTTTATCATTCTCTGCTGTTTTTCCTGATTTTTCTTTCTCTGCACTGGGATTTTGCGGACATAGAAATGTCATGGAGAAACAAAAGCTTCACCTGAAGCTGATTAAGTGAACTGAGTTTGGGAATATCTCAGTTTAAGAACGAATCTGTCCAACTGAAACTTTGGCTGCACTTAATTATTCTGATTTGCATTTTAAATAAGAAGTATTTTGAAAGATGGGATATAAACGTGTTGCAGCCAAGCAAGAAGACAAATCAATTTGTTTCTTTCTTGAAGCTTGCTGTAGTTTTACTGTCTCACAGGTCTTTGTGAACAGAAACACAAACATATCAATGTGTACAAGTTCTGCTTTTTATCAGCGAATAAGTGCCTTTGTGGGAACTAAAAGGTCTTTTCAATTCCCCAGAGAATTCCGCAGCATCATTTTAGCCTTTGAAAAGAGAAAGTTCTTGGCTAACGTTAAAACAAAATGCTGCTGCTTGTGGCCACTTGAGAATTTTTTTTTCTTTTTTTCATTTGAGGAGCTAGACGTTAAAAAAACCTTCAGTTATGAAGGGGAGGCAAAACTTGCAGTAATTTGGGAGTGAGGGAGGAACCCACAATGCAGTACAGTCATTGCTTTCTGCACATGGAGTTCTGAGCACCAATAACCCCTGATAAAATTTGTATAAAATCAGCATTAATTACTTGTGCAGTAGTTTTATATTCCAAGCAACAATATTAGATCTGGTGCAATGCTTACTGAATGCCTCATGTATTTGCTAAGTGTAAAATGAATTCAAGTTGGTCCTGTAAGATTTATGTCCCATGGGCTTCATTAGGATACATTGTGGGGAAACAGATATAATGGTCTAAAAAGATGAAATTAGAGTGATTTGTTTCAGGCAATTTAGTTTATTACATTTGACATCTTATCAGGTCTCTGAAACATAACTAGAAGCTTTCTCTTGGAAACATGTCGTGTCCTGTCCGTCTTAATGATCATCAGTAGTGGGTTGTTATTCCTTTGCTGTAATTATGTACCTTCTATCAGAAGCCAGAAGAGACTCTGCTGCTGAGGAATTGAAAATTCCTTTTTTTTTTTTAATGGGAATAATAATATTATGCCTTGGCAAGTTTTCAGAGGTCATCTCAGCAAACCAGGCATTGCTCTGTGAGCTACATCATCACCATCTCGAGCAATATTGATTCCTGAAGTATAGATTCATGTTCTTATTTCTCTATTTTTGTTTGCTACATCACATTTTTGTCTGTTGACCCATATGTGTAAGTCTGAGATCTCAATTAAAGGACTTTACCACCTCAGTGTGATGTTCACAGTTCATTCAGGTAAATGCCAAACAACATGCTACAGTCAAGGAGTCTCAAAAGTAGGTGAAAATCCTCTAAGCTTTCAGGTTTTCTGGGAATTTTGCTTTGCCTTTTAACATCACCAGTTTCTAGCCTGCACGATCATGGAGGTACCAGTGGAAACGTGGACCGCGTTCACACGGATTTCCCCAGAGGTAGGTGTTCTCTTTTTTCCAAGATACTAAGGACTTGGTAATCAAACCTCTCGTGTGTGTATCTGTGTTTTATATCCCAGATGAAAATGTGTTCATTTGCCATTGGTGGGTAACAAGGTGGCCAGTGTTGTGCTATGCAGCAGGGAAATGCTGCCATCTCTTTTATTCTTCAGGCTTTTGATAAAAGACACTTACTGCATTTTTGGCACCTGGTCTCCACGGCTTTCTATGGAGCTGGGCAGCAGGACAGGCATCATCCATTCTTTCCTTTCTTGTCTCTGGCTCGACTGTAAACAGCCACATTTTTTCTTACTGGTGATCCTGAACTGGGGCAACTGCTACAACACCTGATAAAATGCTGAGAGAAGCAGTAATTTCTCTTTGGAAAATTGAGGCAACTGGTGGGGGGGTTCAACATCCAACTTCACAAGAGAATTTGCCAGGAGTCTCTTAATATCATTCCCGTGTCTTTTCAGTGCTGGAGAACCAAAAACCTTTGTGAACAGTAACTGACTGGCAAGATCTGACAGACCTGCTTACTGGGAGACTTTTATTGTGTCTTATGATTTAGATTGTCTGTTCGCTGTGTCTTTTTGGTTTTTGAAACTTCTGACAAATCCTGTAGTTTGCCAATATACTGCTCATATTGATGCCAGTAAACTTTTAAAAATGATTTTATTTTTGTAAGGACTGATATTCATCATCATCAGGTAGTGGTGACATGTAGGTAAAGAAGTTGTCCAAAGGAAGGAAATTTGTTTTTCCAGACCCTGAGCGGCTGATTTGCTTACCAAATATTCTTGAGTCTGAGTTGTTGTTTAATCCAAGCTGATTCTGAGTTCTTGGCTATTTAACTGTGTCCCACACTCTGGTAGTGGCATTTTCCTTTAGGTAACTTTGTTATATTAATGAAAAAGGCTGTAAGTGGAGGACATGTGTGCTTGTATTAAGATTTTTTTTCCAGTGAGAAATGGAAGTTTTAGAACTGTCAGAAAGGCTCTTATGTCTGCACCTTTATTATATTTTCCTGCTTAAAAAAAAATGGATGCAGCACTTCAGGATTTTTTCTTTGTGTACATTAACAGTGAAACTGCATCTTTGAGATCACTGTCTGAAATGCTTGTTTGCACAAACATATCTTTAAATTCTCTCTAGGTATATAATCGTTTTAAGTTGTGGCTGTTGTCTGCCTGTTTGGATTTTCTAAGGAAAAGGTATCTACATCTGAAAAAAAGCAGGATAGCATTTCACATTAACTGGTGTTTTTGTTGGCAGCCTAAGGGGACATGAAAATTTAAATGGGCATAATGAATAAATTACCCTTTGACTTTAGACTGTTCCTTCAAAACAAGAGTGGAATGGTGTGGTGGTGAGTTTGCACTGCTTTTTGCCTCTGTGTATTTCTTTGTAGGTATGTAAGGGGCTCATTTTCTTCATGATGATTTTAATCCATCATGATCTGTCTCCCCTGTACTACAAAAAGCAAGGAAAAGCATTTTTATGGTAACCAAAATGAGCACAGAGAAGTCATGATTATTTTCTTTTTGTCTTCTTGAGGTCTGTGAGTACAAAATGGGAGAAATTCCAGAGTCTCTATGAAGACTTAAAAGTATTTCAGGTTTGCTATTGATTTTCACATGGAATGCTTTCAGATGCTGGGCTAATTAGCAGCTGAGCTAAATCCAACTGAAGACAGACTCTGCTCCACCAGAAATTGAAGCTAATGGGCCGTAAAGGCACGGAGGATAATTCCAATGTCCAGCACTAGTCTGTAGCTAGACTGCCACCAGAAGGAGTGGGAGGCGGGATGCGCTGGCCAAGGGCTGAATGCTGCACGGTGACTCAGTATTTGCTGCTCTCAGAGATTGTGTAGCCATGCTTGAAAACTGCTTCCACTTTAGTGGCTGGGAAGGAAATGTGTGTGGAAAGCATCTCTTGCTTGAAGCAGTCACGGTTTAAGAAGCAGATTGTATGTGGCCCTTTGGTGGCTTGTTCTCTTCTGATTTGGATTTTTTCCTTTTCTTTTTCCCTGGGCATAAAAATAGAAGGAAGAAGCTACTTCAAATAGGCTAAGATCTCCCAAGGTGACTTTGCGTTGTTTAAAAAAGAGCCCAAAGTCTAAATCCTGAGGAAGTGTCTCACATGGTCCTGAGCTTTTCCACAGCTTATTTTCCAGACAAAAAGTAAAACCTGACACGTGAAGCATTGACTGCAAAGAGCAACAAGTTGGCTGCCAAATTTTTAGAAATCTATTTTAGCCTTTCTGCCAAAATCTTACTTGTTTTCTTTTACCACAAGCATGGCAGACAAAAGGACATTGTTTTTCCAGTGAGAGAATGGGTAGTTTTTATCAGCCAGACAAATTTCTTACATTCTGTTTATAAACATTTGTTCAGCAAACACTTCATTCTAACGCAGCTTTTGCAGTTTCTTTATTGTACCAGAAGAGATGAAAACATAGGCCTGACCACTTTGCAGAGCTGCTTTTAAAGATACTCTTCTGGTTTTAATGTTTCAGACAATCTCAGATAAGGCTTAAATACAGAATATTGTTGCCTTTGCTTTTCTCTGTCCATGTTCCAGTGCTATTTCTGGCACAGGTAGAGGTTGAAGATGGGCCAAGGTACACATCCTTGCCAGGGTTTCAAACACCACTGAAGATTTGGGAGTGTCGAATGTCATCCTTTTGAGCTTGTGCCTACTTCTAAGTGTGTTTGTATGCGGCAGAAATTTCACTCTTAAGTCTTTAAGTGCCACTTAAAAATGTACATCTAATCTTGTGCCAATCTGAGCGTTTCATGCGTGCTCTGCTCTCTCTGAAGATTATTGTTTCATTGGCTCTATTTCAAGAGTCAATGGGAAATCCATTGGAAGTGAGGTTTGTGTAGAATACAAGTGTTAATGGTAGAAAGTTTTCCATAGACACCATTGAGGGCAAGCTAGGTCAGTCTCATCACTCTTTTTGCTGTAATGGATAGGCCTGGGGTTTTTTCTTCCTAAAGTATCAGTGGCATGTAGTTAATACATCTGTTCTTATAAATCATCTGCTTCCCTAGGCTATTCTACAATGGCATGAAATAAAAATTAAAAAATTATAATACCCCAAATTTTTTCATCTAATAAAAGTGAACAAGCTGAGATAACAAAGTCTTGCCCCCAACATATACCTTGGGCTAGGAACGCAAAGCTTTTAATGATCTGTCCAGGTAAACCATCTGTACACTCCCTCACAAAATCCATTCTCCAGATTTCTCTGGGAAGCAGGAGATGGGCTGATATGTATTGCATATATTTTAAAAGCACTGTAAGCTTGCTCTGTAGTTTTCACACCACCCATGTCTGTAACATGTCTGGTGCAGAGGCTTCATAGCTGCAGAGGTGGGAACCCAAAGGCAGAGGAAGTGATTTTGATTTCCTTTCTGTACTCGAGCCTTTCAGCTGAAGAAGCTGGTGAATGCTGGGCTGCTTTGCTGCCTGCTCTTGTTTTGCTCAGACTGTAGCGTCACAGCAGTTTGTCTCATGAATTTGTAGCCATGAGAACAAATTATGGTCTGCTGTAATGGTAATTATATTAACTAAAATGGTCATAAAATGATAGGGAGGAAGCTGCATGTATCAAAGCTGTGTAATCGGTATTCTTCCCAAACATTTCTAATGAAAAGAAAATATCAGAGTGTGTGCGTGCGTGTATATGTATATATGCATGTGAGTGGGTGTAGAGTGTGTAAGTGTATGTTAAATAAAACAAAGTCCATATTCATGACTTGAGATTAGCAAATGTTAATGAACCTATAAATTCTCTGAGGGGAGTCAGCTGATGTAGCCGAGTTAAACTCAAGGCCCTGGGATAAGACCCTGCCAGGGTTAGACACTTTCTGCTACATTAAGCTCTTTTCCTTAGATACAAACAGCCATTTTTTAGATGGAATTTGGTACAGACTCTAAAGAGTCTGTTTGCAGTTTGTTGTAGAAGAGATTTTTGAGCAAATGGAAGTAGTGGGTTGAAATCAGAACCACTAAGCAGGGCCTTTGGAATGCTGTAAAGCTGAGATTGGTGGTTATGGAGTTGCAGAGAGCCTTCAGCTGCACCTTCTGCCTGAAGGAATTGCTTGGGGATGAACTTGAGGCAACGTGCAGTGGAAGGAGCTCCGGGGACCCACATTTAGTAACTGTTCAAGGAAAGCAGTTCATGGTTTCTGGACTGATCCACTAGTCTTCCAAAATTTAAAATGGAGTAGCAGCTGGAAAACCTGCATTTTGCTTAAGAGTTGGAAAAATACTGAAGCAAAAGACTGATGTAGGATCCTCTATAAATAATATTCAACGTTGGACACATGTTCTAAAGTGTATCAGAAACAGAACAACAGAGACTTTCCAAGGAAGGCCAGTACTGTCCACCAGAACACAGGGGGTGTTTGCAGGGGAGTGGGAAGAAGAAATGATCTTCTTGTTAAGAAAAAGGTTAATATGAAAGTATGTGACAGGTTTATTTATATCCCCTGTTAGGAGGGTTAGCTGGGAGCTGCCTCTCGCTCCATATCTTCTCAGAACTCTACACCAGTTTGTCTGGCTGAAGGTTGAGCTCTAAGGTGGCCAAAAAATTACAAAACACTTCATTCTCATTCTTTCTACTTTGTTAAATGATGTTTTAAAAATTACTTTGGTGATAGTCTTGAAACCATAAATAAGCCATTAATTAATGAACCATTGCCTGCCTTGTTCCTCAGATGGGCTGAAAACCTGAAATGAAATAAACTTGGTCTGGACATTCGGATCCAAACCACATTTGTCATCCATAAAAGCTGCATTTCAAGATGGGACCTGAGGGTCTGTTTCTCAGTGTTTTCTCCTCAACGATAGCCACAGCCTGGTTCTTGGGGAAGAGCAGGAACAGGGCAAGCATATCTGATACTTCCCCTAAATAATCTCCTGGCCTCCAGCTGTTTTTGGCCCAGGATTTCCTGAGCTGGATATTGTCTCTGTGATTTAATAACCCTCAGTGGTTTTTTCTTTCACAAACTTGTCCCTCCTTGAGCTGAGGCAACCCCTTCCCCCAGGGAAATTCCTGCTACCACCTCTGTTCTCGCCGCTGGGCTGGGACACACAAAGTCTGCTCTCCTAGAATATAGGATGTGTTCTTAGGTTCAGGGAGGGGAAATACAAGGTTTAAAGAGGAAAATAATCATGTTGCAGAATATGGATGGTTATTGCTCCAGTTGAAATATTATTCTGAATACAGGCATATGGTCAAGAACAAGCCCAAAACACTAAAAAAGAGAATACCATGTACCAGACAGGAATCCTTATCCAAATGACGAGGCATTTGGGTCTTGGCAGTGCTTGACTGTTTGTCTTGTCAGCTCTCTTGCTCTCCTAAGTATGGCTTTATTTATAAAATATTAGCTTTCCAAAGGAAGCCATCAGGAAATGAATAACTGTAGTCACAGCTGGGTTTAAAAAGGGAAGATAAAATAGGAAGCTCCATCCATTTTGTGTGCTGAGTGATGCAGGAGTTTTGTGAAAAAGCTGCTATTGATTTCATAACACAAGAAATTAATGTACTTGATTTTCTTATTTTTGGCATTACGTGTTGTTCCTGTCTTTCATTTCAAACATGGATAATGATTTTTTTTTTTTTTTTTTTTGGTACCTTCTAGATTTTAAAGTAACTTTGTTAAAATGTAGGAACTTAGAAAATGCATCAAAAATGGGGGATTTGGCCTTATTCCATGGAGTCAAACCAATTCCCTTTGGGTAGGTCCCTGGTGGGGTAGGGCTGCTCAGCACTATATCCCACCTTTCTTCCCTCCTCACAGTACACCCAGGAGCACCAGGACACATCTGGGTTTAAGATGCTGTAACATTCAATGTAAGCTTGGTTTTAGAGGCTTGTGACTTGTTCAGTTTTGGATGAATTCTCTTGGGGGATAGCACAAAGTCGAATAATCCCTGATATGGCAGCCAGATTTTTGAGGCTGTGCTCCAAAGCATGAATATTCTACAGGTTTTCACTGAAAGGGTGATGAGAATTTTCTTAAAATAAGCTGTTCTGCACACACAGGTTTTTTTATAGGCCTAGACTGTCAGCCTGAGATAGATGCCAAGCACTGGGAGGGTTTTAAATTTGGTATAATAAGAAGCAACATGCCTGATACTGTAAATCACTGCACAGTCCGCAAGTGTTGCTCTCTGCACCACAGCAGTACCATCTGTTGGTGTAAGAATTGACTCTGGTTTCTCTAGTCCCTAGTCAGAGACTTTTAAGAAAATGTTTTGCTGTTCTTTAAACAATTTCTACTTTAATTGCAAGTGGGTGGAATTATGAAAATGCAGAGAGCTGAATTGATGTTGAAATAGTTTGGCACATCATGGTATTATAGTGCTGTTAAAAGAAATATTGCCAAAAGGCATCTGTATAATAACAGGAATTGAATTTGAGTCAAATGTGACGGTACCTTTGTGTAAAACACAAGTCCAGATATTTATTTAAGTACCACAGTGGTTCTTCCATTACTATTCCTTTAAAACTCATGCTATCAATCTTTGGGATAGGCTCTCAAAGCTGAGCTGCTCTCTCCAGACATATATATCAGTTAAGGTTTTTTTTGTTATGTCATTGGGATAAAATCATCCTGAAAATGATGTTTTTCCAAGGTTTGGGGGGTGTGTGGTTGATGATTATTAAGTTTATTTTTGACTGTATGACTGTTTTCGTGACCTGTCAGTCACTTTTAACTTACTAAGAGGTATGGACACAAAGAATTAAGAAAAACAATATTTAGGAGTTATTAATTTTTATTTTTTTTTAAAACAAAGTGTCTTTCATACCTTTCTTTAAACGAAATGAAAAAGCTTGATTAGTTTGTGCTGTTAAATGTACTTTATACTTGTCAACCACCAAAGAAGAAACTATGTCTTACTTATCATTTCCCTTAAACTAAAGTCCCATATTAATGTAGTTATAGCATGTTAGAAGCAGTTAAAGCGCAGTGTGCCCAAATCCCGGTTTCCAGGGGAAGCAAAGTTATTTATATGGGACTGAAGGGCAACATTTCTCCGACAAAGGCCAGTGTTCTGGAATGAAGGTTAAATGGGAATGATGGTCCCCTGCCAGCCTGCTGGAGAGTGGGGACCGTGTAATGTTGTCACTAAGCCAGGCGACAAGCCAGGGCAAGAAATAGCTTTGAAATAATTTTCTTTATCTGTGAACCAGTCAGGAAGCTGTAACTGGGACAGCAGTGATGCGAAGTTATTTAAAAACACTGATAATTAAGACATTTTAAGTGTTGGTTGCTCTGTTATGTAGCTTACCCTTTAACATTTTTTTAAAAGAATGTCCAATATTTAGTTAACAGTTTGTTTCCTGTGTTACACTTGAGTTGCTTCTTTTTGTTCAGTAATAAAAAGTGATTAGTATTTAAGCAAACCAGACTGTTTCATTCAGAAAGTGTCTACTAATAATTTTTTTATTTGCTGCTGGAGGGGATCATTGTGCCATGATTTATTTTTTTAACTCCTTAATCTCAGTGGAGGAAGGGTGTTTATCAGACAATTGCTATGCTAAAAACCCCTGAAGTTATAGCTGCTGAGAGAGATTTCTTTACTATTTTAGCAGAACATGTGAGTACCTTGCTATGGCTTTTTCCCTCTGTGTTCATTTCCCTCTGCTGCTTGTTCTTTGTGTCTTATCATGGCATTTAAATGGTCAGTTGATAAAATCCTGCTTTAAAGATTGCTCTCAGGTACCTGAGGCAGCTGCACATGATGCACTGGAGTGTTTAGTCATTTGAAATCCCAATTTTGTTCTCTTTGCCACTGGATAACTGTTGATGATGTATTTAAGTCTGGAAGGCTTTTTAGGATGTCAGATATCTTGACTATTTCCATTTGCTTCATTTTGTTGGTGTTTTAAAACCTGATCTTTTGCAGTGATAGAGAAAATTATGTGTCCAACAACGAGTTTGCTCCCGGGATCCTTTTAGTGGTGGGTGAGCAGTGACCAAATCCGTGGCTGTATTTATAGCTCGGTATTCGCCCAGCTCCCCACCTGGCAGCACTGGGTGAGATACGCTCCCAGCCCGTTGGAGCTGTGGCCAGGAACGGTTACTTAGCACGTTATAATCACTGTACAGGCACGGAGGGAGACTCGTGCCTGCTGCGTCTCAGCTTCCAGCTCAGGTGATTGATGGCAGGGACAGAGACCTGCCAGTCCTGGCCATGGGCGCTGCTGATTGAGCCAGGGAGACTTTCCCTCGTGTTTTGCTTCTCGGTTCTCCTCTGTTTGTTGTTGAGGTGGAAAGCTCAACCATTGCCCCTTTTTAATCAGGCTGCTTTCACATACCCTGCTCCTGAGTGATGCTGGTTGACATGGAGTAACCGTGGTGTATGTTGAAGGGAGAATACATAAATGTGTGACTTAGATGCACACTGCTTGGGTTCCAGCTCTAGGTGCCTGTAACACTAGCTCTTAAACACAAATAATTGCTAGTCAGCATGGTTCTGTGGGGTTTACTTTTGTGTGGTTTATCGGGGCAGATGGGGGGCTATTTCAAACCCTGAAGGGCTGGGGCTGGTGTCCAGCTGTGGGCAGCATCTTGGCAGGTACTGCTGCCTGCTGGGCTGCAGCGGGGAAAGCAGGGCAGGAAAAGATCTTTTACACTGCCATGTTCATGTTAAGAAACATCTTTATTTCAAGAGGTTTGAAACCAGAAAACCTATGCAGAGCTTCAAAATAATAATAATGTCACGTCAGACTTGAGAAAAACTCCTTTCTGTGGTGCATGAAGATTAGTTTTTGCTTGTCGTGTTAAATGTGGCAACTTGGAAATATTGCACATGAGACACCAGTGAATGATTTTTCTCCCTCATTGTTTTATCCTGTTTCATTTGTCTCCATCATAATTGTGGGAGAATAAACCCGATACTATTTGCCTTCAAATCTCTTGTAAAGGCAGCGTGTGCCTGCTTCGCCTCCGTTTGGCCGAAAGAGGGAGGTCTCTGCCTTCCTCAGTCCCTCCTCTATGCTTATAATGGAAAAGAGCATTTCAGATAATCCTTATGTATTTGAGAAGTCTCTACAAACCTGTATGAAATGGCTCTTTCTGACTGAAACTTGAAGGCTTAACTACGACCTTCAGATGAGCCAGATTTCTGTGTGGTTACCTGGTTAACAGTGAAGTGTTACACCAACGTATTCTTAATCTTGGAAAGAGTAAGAGGAAGTTTTCCATACACTTTCCACTAGTGCTCAAGAGATGATTTTTTAGAAATGAAGGGGAATATTATTGTATAAAATGTAATGACACTTTTCCACTCTAGCTTTAAGATAAGTGTTTATAATTTGGCTTTTCAGCTGGAGGAGGTACATAGGTTTCTAATAACTTTTTTATTGACAAACTACGCAAACCTCCTGTTTTCTGTAATTTTCCGATAGATGCAGGGAGCCATGTAGGCAGCACACTGAAGTGCTTATGGAAGTCTTGTAATTATGTTGCCTACCCGAGGAGAAAAGTAGACTTTTTACGTTTGCTTTTATCCAGGGGTGATGCAGTTGTAAGAAATCACGCCTATATCACGTTGGGTTTTCAGTGCTGATGCACGACCCACACGCAGTGTGTGTGCTGTGGTGAGAGCCAGCATCTAATTAGGAATAAAGTGTATATGGATTTTGATCTGATGCTCTATTGCCACCTTCTGCTCATCCATCTTCCCACCGTGCTCACGATGCAGTTACGTGTTGCACCCAGGAATTTGCATTAGGGATGACATTTGATTTTACAGCATTTTAGGGAAGCCATGCCAAAAGGAAATGTCAGTTCCTCTTCTGGATTCCTGAATGCAAAGCCCTGTTTAGATAAGACAAGGAAGATGTCTACTGTAGCAAAATGAACGATAGTTTTCATCATTTTGAATACTAAGACGTAAGCCTTTTCTCTGGCACAGGGCAACTCAGTCTGACTTCCATTATCTTAAAAGCTCACAAATCACAAGCTGAAGCATCAATATTTGTATATTGCATTGTGAATTGCAGAATCTGAGAGTAATTTTAGCCTTTGGACACTTCAATAAGGAGTAGAAGCAATTGTAAAAGTAGAATTGATTACTTAAAGTGCATTGATTTGTTCTGAAGATTTCTACTTGGTGGTCTCTGGGAAGTGTTCCCCTGAATGTTTACCCTTTTGGCATTTATGACTTATTCTATGGCCTAAACACTGACTTTACCTCCTGCTGTTCCATTAGGAACTCAGGAAGAGAGAAACAGAAAATATCAGCTCCCTTGCGATACCACTAGTAAAACTCTGTCCTTTTTAAAATGCTGGAAATACTGTGCAGTTTAAATTATAGGTGAAAGGCATATTAATTCTCTAGTAAAATTCAGGATAGAGAGGGAACAGAGGAAACTTGATGGTGTTCCTAACAGGTAATTTTAGCCAGGAGAACTGGATAGGAAGAGAATCAGCCTTGAAACTTCACAGAGTGAGAGCCACAGGGGGAAGGACGTGTATCGTTATACACTTGTTTCTTCTTCTTCCCCTCTTTCGGCATGGCTTACTTAGAAGCAACAAACAGCAGGTTCCTTTTGCCTGCAGTTTGTGAGGGTAAAGAATTCAAAGTCCGAGTTGTGGGAGAAGTAAGTCCAACCAGCTATCAGGAAGTGTGTGATGGAGGGGAGAATGGCAGGTCCCCAAATGCATAATATTTTACCTGTGTTTATAAATAGTGCAAAATAACATTTGTTCTGCACAAGTTACATGGTTACACATCCAGCTGTTGGGGTTATTGTATTAGCTTTCAAACTATGACAGTAGCATTTTTTTCAGGAGTTCCGATTTTAGTTTTCATTGCTTTCCTGCTTGGTAAATTTAAGTTTGGTGTTTCTTGGATGTCAACTTCTCTTGCTTTATTTTAATTATATAGTTCACTAAACAACAACCTCATCAGCATCTGGTCTGTAATTTGAAATGGTCTTCTTAAGGCTTAAGAATTGCAAATTAGATTGATGCTAATGTGAAATAACTGGGGAATCACAAAGTGTCATTTCAATTTTTGTCAAAATCTGTATTTTAGTAACATTAAATTTAAAAAATCTGTTGTTTTTCAGTGTAGTATCAATAAATGTATTTAAAAATTTGATCTGACTTGCAGCTATTTTTCAGGGCATTGTTTTAGAGTGTAATGAAATCTTGACATTTGGTCAAGCTTTGACATTTTCTGTTAGAGCAGATTAAACCTTCCTTCGTGAAGGTGCATTTCAATAGACCAGAGCATGACAGTCAGAGGGTCACCTTTGCTTATGATGTAACGTCTGACTTTTAGGCAAGAAAATATCAGGATCAAACTTGGTCTCTGTCTGGAGCTACAGGATGTGTCAAATGCTTCCATGGACTGAAACTCCGAAATGCCCTTTTACTTTTTGGTTTTAGTGTAAAACTAAGTTCTAACGGAGCCAATGCAATTCAACAGAAACATTGTGAATCATTGTCTGCTCGATGCGTTGTGGTGATTTCCGTGGGCACATTCACGTCAAATTGTTTCATCCAAGTTGTCAGAAAACTGGATTGAGGCCTCCTGTCTTTGATTGTCTGCTTGGGCACTTCCACAGGGCGTTTCTGAGTGATTCTGGAAAACTTTATGATTATCTAGGCAGAACAAACGGGGATTTCAAATTGCAGAATCTTTTTGCATCATATGAAAAAAGCCAAGCGTATATAAAATGAAATTCTACTAACTAGTTTGGGAAGAAGTTCTTGTCTAGGAAGTAGAAGAGGTAGGAGAAGTACTGATGAGCTGTTGATGCTCTGCTTCTGGGAACCTGAGTGCCAACTGATATATAGAAAATTTGCGTGTAATTTGTCTGTCTCAATGTGTGGAACATTCTTTTGTATTGTATTTGCTGTACAGATACACAGAACTGGATTCTGCTGTCTTGTTCCCATAAGGAGCTGGTGGGGATGTTTTCTTTCCCTCTTTATCTCACAGAGGCTGGATCCCAGCTGCATTTTTGTGCATAGAAAATCAAAAGGTCAGAGGAGGGCATGGTCTGTTTTTGCCAGAGAAGTGCCTGTGATCTGCAGAACGAGATGGTTGCTTATAGTGGGAACTGGAGTGAGGAGCTGGCTGCTCAGTGTCTTGGTATTTAACCCCACACAGTCAGGATCTAAAAGAAACAGGCATGGGGTTGGATGACAGTTGCTGAGGCTCTTTGGGAAGGCAATGAAGGAAAAGGCAGACAAGCAGAGGATTTAGCAAGTTCAGGGGCTGAACTTTCCTGGAACTTTAGACTGAGTGTCTTAATCCAGTTGTTTCTCAGATTCCCAGGGTTAAAACTGAAGAAAGATGTTCAAACTGCCTGCTAAGATTAAATTAATCACTGTTGATGTTCAGATAGATTTAATCTGCATGGAAAGTCTGCCTGGAGCTCTGTATGTAGCTCTCTCTTCCCTCTGGTTTCCTTCAGGGTGCTCTCTACCCTGGGCACTGTGGCAGCAGCCGTCACATGTGTTACTTCCTGTGCTGGTTTACACTGGGTGATGCTCTTCCACTGTGGCTTGAAAAAGATGGTTTTTTTTCTTAGTTTGGCTAATAATGTTAACTTCTAGTCTGTCCAGCAGAATAGAAAATGTCCCCAGGATACTGGTCCGGGAATAGCTTCCTGTTAGGTTGAATCGAGGCCCTCGTGAAGTGAGGGACACAGAGCTCTTGTGTATCAGCTCCACAATGAAACATCTGCTTGGAGTTTTTGGATAAACCAGTACTAAAATGGAGCAAACTTTCACCTTTCGTTCAGGTTTTATTTCAGTGAGCATTGAGGTAATGTTTCCTTTCAATGGAAATGGTGGAATGTCTCTTGCTGCCGATAAGAAATACTGCAAGAAATCTTTAAAGGACTGCACGTGTCTGATGTCGGAAGCTCTGTCAGCAGATGGGTTTGAACTGCAGCTCGTGTCCTCTCATCTGTGCACTGGGTTCCTCATCAAGTCATGGCTGTGTCAGGAGGTAAATAGCCATTACTGCCGAGGCTGTATCCTCGAACCTCCCCCTGTGCTTAACTCTTCTGAAGCTATTTGCAAGTGCAGGAAAGGAACAGGCTCCCTTCAGTCATCTTTTGGCAAAACAAGCTGTGATGAGTGGGTAGATGCATTAGAGCTGTGTTTGACTTAGCAGCATGGAACTGGGAATTGAATTAACCAAGGAAAAGACAGTAACACCAGAAATGGAGGAGGGAAGAGGTATAGGAATGGGGTGTGGAAGAGTGAGGCAAGACAGGAGAAAATGAAGAAAGGAAGAACGAGTAGGGAAAGGTTGACCAAGGTTTGTCCTGCTTGCCAGTGCATTATGGTGGTCCCTGGGAAAACTACATACCATATCCTTAAATAAAAGATAAAGGGTGTAATTTATACTTTGGAATCATTTAAGATTTGCTGTGCTACATAGGTATTGGAATCTTTTCCCAAGCTTTATAATGTTGCCTCAAGTGAGGGTCAGTATCTTTCAGTTAAGCGCATGGCTTTGTTGCAGTGATAGGTAGTAAACTTCCAACTTAATCGGTATCTTTGGGAACTGTGCACTATGGATAATGAATGAAAGACGGTCAGCAGGAAAGTGACCACAGCAGCTCGGCTGCCATCAGCTGTTAGAGCGCAAACCTATTCCCTAATGTTTTAGTACAAGCACTCTTCATTCTGTGTGACGGAAGGTCAAGGAAATGGCTCCCTGGTTTCACAGATGTGACTCCTGAGTTGACTGGCAGGGTGGAAAATCATGTTGCATGCTCTTCTGGGCAGGTAGAGAAATCCATTAGGAGACCCTGTGCATAATGGGGCTGTGTACAAGTGCTCATCTTTTTATAGTGTCCCAGTGGTCTTTCCATGTCTATAGCTGTGAATTGGGCATATTTTCTACAGATTCAGATACCACAACTAATGGCCAGTCTTAGCCTCTGTTTGAAATAAGTCAGTGTTTGCTATTGCATAGATCCAGTGTCTCTTCAGCCACAGGGGTGGGATGTTCCAGCACAGCATTGCAAGCCCTAGATGGATTCCCAGCTGTCAAAAGCACTGATAATGAGTCTGCAGGATCTGCTGAGGGCAGGGGAAGAAAGGAACTGCATAATTTCATTACCCTTTTTACTCATAGAGAGCAAATGCTTTATAACCTCCTCTCTTCATCGATACTAATGCCTGTGGAATCCCTTTGCTGCATTAAACCCCAGCCAGTTGAGGAATGCCCCTTTGAGGCTGCAGTAGCTCAATTCAGAGCCTGGCATTAAGCTATACGTAATTTCAGGGGTCATAATCCCAGCATATCTCTGCTTTTCAATTTCTGTTCAGTTCTAGTCTTTAATTGAAAAGGAAACATTTTATCCTTAATTGTATGATTGCTCTTTCTATCCTGTCTAAACCCACTGCTGTTCTTGCTTAGCAGTCTCAGCTTTTGGAATTGAAAAATGCTGGACTCTTCATTCCAGCAACTGAATTTTTAATGATTTTGGAATTGTTCCTGACATGATAACTTCAGTTTTGTAAGCCAGGAACGTTGTTTTCTGGGAGGTTGTTGGCTTCCCATTTCTTTCTCTCTGCACTATCACTCAGATAGTCAGAAGGAATCTGGTGAGATGATGGCTTTCGTTGTCCTGTGGAGCCTTTGCCACAAACAATATGGAGTCTGGTCCCGTTCTCTTTAAGTTGGTAGTAAATCTGTGTTAACCCAAGAGCCAGTGACGTTCCCTGCATTTATGTGATCAGTGACACTGTGTTAAACAACTTTGTGGTAGGAAGTGGTGCCATCCAAGAATGGCATCTTTCCCTCGCTTTTTAAATTATGAATAGGCAGTACTGTTGGATTTGAATGGAAATCTCCATGAATTTATTTAATTGAAGATACCGGAGGCTTGCAGAAGTGCAGAACATTTTACATATGTTAATTTGTAATTAATTCATTATTAATGAAATACTTATATTAACAAACCACATCTTCATAATTTTTTAATAGGGATTATGTTATTGGAGTTTTATGAATTTCTGAGTAAACCTTGTGATCAGGAGCTTGCTTGCTTGCTTTCATATCTTTATTAAGGTAAATTTCCTCTAATAAAGATTTTTCTTCTCTCCCCCCACCCTCCGGTAGTGTCTCAAGTCCTTCTGGGTAAGCAAAGATCTGCTTATTCGGGTTATTTGAGGGCAATGTAAACCTCATTTTTCTTGGTTTCTGGTTGGGAGCAGGAGATGGCTGAGTCATTTTTCAAGAGGAGTCCTTTGTGTTTATAAACCCTGACCCTTTATGTCGCTGTCAGCCATTTGATAGGAGGATTAATTTACTCATAATATTTTGCACTATTAAGGCTCCTGACACATTTTAGAAACATTATCTTGGTGTTGTTGAGAGCTGCCTGCCAGCCAGTCCAGTTAGCAGGTCTGTATAGAATTAGCATACTGGGTAAAAATATGAGAACTTTAATGTGTTAGAATTGGTTTCACCACGGCAGTAATGCCAGTCTTTTTCTCTCTATACACATACAAAAATCTAAAATTTGAGTATGTATATTTTTTCCCATTTTCTCAATAATGCATGGCCTGACATGATTGCAAATTATGGATCAGTGCATCGTTTTGTTTGCATTCAGAAGTGTTTCACTGGTCACATTTTACATGGGTAATATTTGCACACAGAAAAGAGGAATGTCCTAAACCCAGATATTATTTGCTCTCTGGATGCACAGAGGGGACCCTCTGAGGAGAAATACTTTTCAAGGTGCTGGAATTCATTGGTCTTATTCACTGTTTTGTCAGGCTAGACATAGATCTCTGACAATTATTTGAAGATGTGGCCATAGGAATGATTTTTTTGCCTTAATTATATTTTTGAAAGGTGTAAGTGTATCTCAAATATATGAGAATGTTTCAGTTGTGATCAATATTTGCCAAGAAGAAAAACAGATACTCTTTTTTCTGTGGCAGCTGAGCTGCAGTCAGTGCTGACGTTCTTGTTTACGGCATGTCATCCTAGAAACAGACTATTCAGAAGATTCCTTGTTTTCTTTCAAGTCATTTGAAGTGTTAATTGTCGTATACTCCTGATTTTCCTGTCTTGAGATAATGGCATCTAATCCTGACATGAGGCAGTGGCGAGTACAACCCTAAGATGCTAATGAAGCCACATACTGTAATTACTGCTTGGAAAATTATCTGCAGAGTCGTCGCTGACCAGAAAAGTCTGATGTATCTGTTGTTTTGAAGAGGGGTTATTTTTGCTATTTTCTTCTTCTTTTTTTCTTTTTGCTTTAGATTTGTGTTTTCCAGCCCCGCTCGGTTTGGATGCGAGACGTGCACTGTGGGAGGAGGTAATGAGAGGAGACAATGGCATCTGCGTTCCTTGCTAATTTTAACCTCCAGCTATCTTTCCTCTCAGAATGCTCCGTGCACTCAGAAGAGCTTGTAGGCGAATAGGGAGCAAATGATTTTCCCCAAGTAAACTAATTATATGCCAGACAGAAGCGATTCTGTCGAAATGACTGATGTCCCTCCAAAATCTTTGCAGAAGCTTTTTTTCAACTTGCAAGGGGGAGTAGAAGTCTCATAGGTAGTAGCTGTGTTAGTGGAAGCTCTGGTAGAATCCAAATGAATATGACAGGCCTGAGCCTTTAGTGAGTGTGTGCTGTGTTAGACAGTGCTGAAGTTCATTACTTGAGATTGCCTGTTGTGTGGTACTCATTCTACATACAGAGTTCCTAAATTAAATGTATGTTTTGGGACAAGCAGATAAACCCAGGAATCGGTGCTAGGGCTCTGATACCTCTGTTTGCAAGCACCCATGGTATGTGAGTGATTGTGGCTGAGGAAGACAATTTCCAGTAACAATTTGCTTGATGAATGAGCCTTCTTTCTTGATTGCAGATTGTCTGCAAACAGATTGCAATTTTAACAAACTTGTTTGTTATTTGTCATAATTTTGTGCGTAATAATCCCCCCATCTCCCATGAAAATTGCTGTTGATAGTGAGATTTACTTTGTGGTCCTGAGAGGATGCTGAGAGCAGACTCTCCTCCCTTAAAATGTCAAGAGTCCATGATAATCAAACAGAAAATGTGGGAATGTAGTTGGAGCAGAATCATACAGAAGTCATGGGGATGTTTGCATATAATTTTTCTCATTATTTGTTCAGCTGTAACAGTGAGGGAAAATCGACTCCGTCTAATAGCTGTTCTAATAGTCTGTGTAAAATGAGCCTGGCGGGCTCCGGGGACCTCCAGCAGCCGTATCCCCATCTCTCGGATCACCTCCACAGTTCACGTTAATTGACAAGCGCTGCTCGCTGCAGAGACCGAGCAGCGCATGGCTCTGGAGTCTGAGCGGTGTTTTCATGCAGGGTTTGGTTCCTGTCAGAACTCGCTGGGGAAATGCTGCTCAAACAGCACACAAAGCTTTATGATACCACTTCTGCTGTGCCTGCTGTTATGTTCCTAAAAATGTTCTGGGCTTCATGGATATTGGTACAGTATGCTTCCTTCTTAGCCATTTCTCCACAGGCACTGTGATTCTATTTCACTGCTTAGCTACTTTCCAGCCAGAACTGAACCAGTGTCTTTTCTGCTGGGTTTGTTTGGTGGGGCTGGGAGAAAATGCCTGTGATTAGGGTAAGCTGAACAGCCTGGAAGGTTTCTGTTCACTAGGACAGCAGATAGCTCTGGTACAAGCTTCCAGGCTGGCTTTGACTTGGCAAAGCTGTTACAGAAGTGAACAGGCCCTTCAGTTCTTGTCTGATCTTCCTGCTAAGGCTGCTGACAAAGGCTGTGTTTGTACATGTATTCCTTATGACAGTTCCTTGTCTTGAAGGAATTAGAATGTGATCACGAGCCTGTCATGGAATAATGATCCTGTCCCTGCAATGCTGAACGAGCTCTGATCCCGCTATCCTTGTTTGGGTGAGCCTATAGCCAGCTAGCAATTTACTGAGCCTTTGTGCCTCTTATTTAAAACTGATTAAAAAAATCATATGCACATATGAGAGTTGCTTCTGTCCAAAGGTAGGCTAGGAACTGCTTTATTTTAGTTCTTTCCTTCACAGTTTGGTTTGCCACAATAGACAACATGAAGCGTAGACTGGAAAGAGGCCAGGAGGCCCATCTGCTAAAAAAGAGGGATCTTTCTAATTACAATCCAGTTGGCAGAGCCTGGGGATAATGACATACCTTTCCTCCTATGAATATTTTCATGAACTTTGCCCATCTGGAGAGATTCCCTCAGTGCCCTGCTAAGTTGGGTCGTTTGTGTGGACACAAAGGGAAACAACAGAAGATGGGTGTATGTTTCAGTAGTACTATAAACTCTGTATCTTCTCCCCAATTAAGTAGTAAAAGGATTCTGCCCCAGTTTATGAACAAAACATTGCTGAAGGTCAAGGCATTTTCATGTTCCATGCAAGTATATATTTTAATGCTCTGCAAATTGGGTCTGAGCGGAAATTTCTTGCTTTGGTTGCTGTTTTAAAATGTTCGGTAACTGTATATAGAATGAAAAAGAGCAGTAAAACATTCCTCCTGTAGTGACTACTGTTGTGTCCATCCACCTGTTTATACATTTCCAGTGTTCTGGCTCAGTATGATCCCTTTGTTGTTCTTTAGTTTTGATTTTTAGCTTCAAGCAGTTTCGTGGTTAAAACCAAGATGCATTGGAGCAATGGGGTCTTTGTGCGTGTTGGGAATGCTGGTGCAAATGGAGATAGTTATTAAAAATAAATAAAAATGGATATCGCAGTGCATACATCCAGGTCACATCCAGACAAATTCACAACAGTGCCTTTTTTTTTGGTCAGAACAATAAAAATATCTGTGAAGAGGCATGTTGCGCACATTCAGTAAAAACCAAGCAAAAAGAAAAACCCATCTGATGTAACCTTGCAATCCTACCCTCTGTGACCTCTCTTCGTTGTAATTCTGACTGCCCTGATTCCCAGTGCTCATAAATATTCCATTACATCAGCAGCATAAAAGAAATTCCCTTGTAGCATTTCACAGAGAGACCAAGTTTCTTATTAATTTTGCATAAATAATCTTGCTCCGGATGCTCAAACCTAAATGCAGTAACTCCTGAGCATTGTTGTTTGGATTGGCTTTGTTGGTTTCCTTAATTTGTAAGTGGACTAAGGGGTCTGTTAACTCCAGTGTTTCCTCCATGTATTCCTGTGTTATTAAAGCAATTC